>CATIWR010122297.1:0-14176 GCA_949677035.1 Omphalea diandra | reverse complement strand
CATACTAAGCGAGGGTTAAGAGAAAATGGTGAAAAGAAGAAAAAGATCAATAAGGAAGAAGATAAGATAATAATGGTGATTATTATCCTAAGCTTTTCCCCTCACTATTTTAACCCCTTTTCTCTCCCTTCATTAGGTGTGAAAAGTAAAATTAAAAGAAAAAGAGAGAGAAAGGCTCCTTTTAATTCAAGAAAATAAGCTAGTGTAAGTATGTGCATCATACTCTAATGCAAAATAAGATATTTTGCAAGATTTCATAACATCTAAATGGATTCACAAATCATCTTAGATACACTTAAATTTGTGCAGCTTTCATAGTCATCTGCATGGATAAAAGGCCTTACCTAAATAAAAGAAAAATGCCTAAGTGATGTAAACTTGATTCCTTAGCTCTTTAAGTGCTCAAATCCTTCTCTTTATCTCACAAAGGATATTGATATGAATGTGGGTAATTTGTCTCAAACCCATATGCAATGTTATTACCTTTACCAAAGAAAATATCAAGAATCAAGTAAAGATTTTAATTCTCAACTAGAACTTTAGAAAATCTATTTCTAGCAAACTAAGTTATAAAAAATTAAAGGGTGTTTAAAACTAAACCTAAAAAGAACTAAGTCAATTTTAAGTTTAGAATTAAATAAGTTTGCAAAGCTACTTAAGTCCTCACTCTAATAATCTCACCAAGTTTTTTTTAGAACCAAAGAGAAGAAAAATTTCTCACAATTTAGAACCAAAGCAAAGAAAAATTTCTCACAAGAAATCAAAATTATATTGATAAAAATTTAAGTCTAAATACATGGTTTGTATGGCTTATTCATAGGCATTATAATACTTAGCAACTAGGAATAAAAGACGCAAATCATATAATATAAATAATAAATAAACTAAATAGGAAAATGTCATATGCCTATTAAACTAAGCATGCATCCAAACCTCCCAAATATTATCTCGTATTATAATTCAAAAAACAAAAGGAAAACCTTTTCTAAAGAAAAAGTAGAATTCAACCAAGAAAGAAAGAAGAGTTGTTTTGAGATCTTGTATATCTTAGAAGATATTTGACCTGATTTTATTGACCTCTTTTACCATATGTGTCGTCTCTTCTCTTTAGGAATACTGTTCTTCCACCAAAAAATACTTGAAATATTCTTAAAATTTTTTTGGAACATTTTAAAACTTTCTTGGAAACATTTAGAAAAATTTGGTGCAATTTTCTCCATTTGTGGAGTTGAACTTGTAGATTTCATTTTGAGGATCCACACATGAAATGGAAGTAAAGAAATGACTATTTTGCTCATGTGAAGAAAATTGTCCAAATAAAGCAAGTTCAAATATAGTGGTAGCTCCAAATATGGCAGGATTTAAAGCTTTTGTGACATCTTCCTCTTTTTGAATGAGATCTCTTTTATACTTTCATTCAGTTTTTGTAACTTTAAGTTTGCCTTTAATTTGATTCACATCATATATACAATAACCTATCATCATAGGACTTATATCCATAAGTATCTTTGAACCAAAAATCAATATACATGCTCATACATTATACTAAAAAAGGTGAGATACAATTTTAACATCTTAACTCTAGTCTTCCATATGTGCATGTCATGGTTGCTCTAAAAGTCCATAAGCAGAGGGATATAATAACCATTTTCATTTACTAATCATGACATTCATGTCCAAAATTACATATGCATAAAGGTTGATTCATCGTACATATATATTAACTAATGTTCAAGGTTAGTTACCATAGACTGATTCCTATCTAGATATATATACATGACACAATGAGAGATAGAGTTAGAATTCAGCCGACAACCTATAGTCCATGTGTCTCTATGGAAAACTCTATGCACCAAAGTATCCAAACCCTATGCTTCAGTATCTGAAAAACATAATTATGATTTGGTGAGTCGCGACTCAATGAAAAAAATAATAATAAGATTCTTATGGCATAATCAGCAATCAAATATCATCAGGATATATTACAAGTATAAGAATTGACAATGCAAGTGCAAATGCAATAAATTGATTTTTTTTATTTTTTGTCATGGCCTTGCAAGGAAAACACTACTCCCGAGAATTCATGTGATTCAAGTGACATTTGATTTTACTAGCCAATATATAACTGGTGAATCATTTGTGTAATACTATGTTCTAATATGACATATTGGTCCCTTTTCCAAGTGATTTGCAAGTGTTTGACAAGCCGGTTACAACATCTTTTTAGTTTCATATGTAAATGTTCATTCATAATGGTATACCAAGTAATCATTAAGAACATATAATTCTCATTTGACTTGTATTCACATGTAAAATGTAACAATTCAATCTCATATACATGTAATAGAACATAATCATATCATAAAATTATCACGCATACATATTAGAATCTAATTATGGTTTTTACTCACCCTTTGATGTGACCAACCTTTATGGTAGGTTTGGTTCTCTCTCTTAGGCTTCCTCAATGTGTTCGAATCCTAACATTTGATACACACATGATTATAAGTATGTCAAAATGATTTTGAATGCTTAGAATGCAAATATGGGCATGCTCCATGCAAGTGGACCTAGTGTTTATGCATATTTTCCTTATCTGGTAGGGACCTTGCTACACTCTCATAATAATAACTCTAGATATACATATCCAAATGACTTGATTCATTTTTTCAAATAAACTATATATATAATGATACAATATAGTCAAATTTTAGATCAATATAAGGCATATAGAAAATGTGGTGAATTTTTAAATTTTGCCCTATTTCAATATCATCTTAATGTAAGTAGGTCTTATAGTCTTAAGTATATCTCAAATTATACAAATCAAATTACAAAATTGATTTACCAAAAGTTACACAACAAATACAGAAACATTTTTCATGTTTTACTCATTGTCTAATTCAGTCTATAAAGTCACCAAAACAAATGACTCATCTCAAGGTGAGCAGGTTCTCAACATTGATAATGAGTCATGATGAAGGGGCAATATCTCATTAACCAATATAAATTTGGAAAAAATATTTTACAGGAATGTAGATTAGACATAAATATAAAACTTTTAAGTTTTTTACATCATCAAATTCACATTCTATGGCCATCAAATTCTTGGAAAACAGAATTAAAAGACTGAGTTAAAATCAATGAATCATATCTCTTTTCACATAATAAATTAAGTACAACTACTTTATAGTTATTTAGAAGGAATATAACCCTCAAAATTTCATGTTTTTCACTTTGTCTAAATCATCTCATAAGATCATTAAAATATATGAAAACAAAAAGACTTAGTAGATTTCGATTAGTTGTGAACTAGC
This sequence comes from Omphalea diandra, assembly GCA_949677035.1. Classification (NCBI taxonomy): domain Eukaryota; kingdom Viridiplantae; phylum Streptophyta; class Magnoliopsida; order Malpighiales; family Euphorbiaceae; genus Omphalea; species Omphalea diandra. The sequence goes on along the minus strand of CATIWR010122297.1, from coordinate 10,859 downwards.
CCTAATCAAGGACCCATATCTCTTCACACACACACCAAATTAAGCAAAACTATTTTACATGAATTTAGATGGGGCATCAAGCTCCAACTTTCATATTTTACACTTTTCCTAATTCCTCTTCTAGGATTACGAAATCATGGGTATAATATCTACTCTAACAACAAAACAAACACAATCAACTCTTATTTCTTTTAAGCTTCAACCTCTATACATGAGCTCTACCTCAAATTATTCCGTAATTCTTCCTAATCATGCATGTCTAACATGTTATAAGGGAGGAATTTCATGTGGAAAAAAGATAAAATCACTTACCACTTTTGCCAAAACTAGAAAATTTTAGGGTTTCCTCCAAATTAGCTCACTTTGCTCCCTATCCTTCTTCTTCTCCTTCTTCTTCCTCCTTTCTTCCTTTCTTTCTATTTTCTATATTCCTTCAAGTTTTTGGCTCTACAATCTGATCGTAAAAGATGAAATTTTTAATTTGTATACCTACCCTAATAAGACAAAATCATGTTGTCTCACTACCATTGGTTGGAAGTTCAATATTCCTTTTTTAGTCCCTCTTCTTCACTCTTTCATCATCTTCATCCATCTCTTAATCCTCATATGCTCGTTACACTTTTAAATAAGCTGTGAAACACCATTATTTATGATGTTATATCATGCGCATAACATAAGATAATTTGTCATGCAACTATACAAATATTACATATATGTTCAAGTGTCTCAAATGCAATAGTGCAAGTTTCATCATCGTGCTTATCCAATTCACATATCTAAATAATTATTTATCTAATGTATATGTTAATGTGGGATTTCAAATCATTTATGCAGTGAATATGTTCACGTGATAATGTCAATAAATGAAGATAGAGATGTTACAAGGGATGTCTTTGATGCTAAAATTCTATATCTAAGTGTTGATGGTGGCAATTGGTTATCCTTTATAGGAAACATCTAAGGCTATCTCAATCTCTAGCTTTATAATCACATGCAATGATTTGGCATAGGATGAATGTATAGAACACTTGATAAAACAATAGAAAAGTCTTAAGATAAGGCTAATAAGTAATAAACTATTTCATCTCTTTATAATGCGTTAAAGTGCTAACTTTCCCTTCTTTCCAAACCTCAAATCCCCCTTCATTAATGACATCTTGAGAAATACACTGTCACCCAAGTCAAAATGAATATTTGGAAACTTATGATCAATGTAATTATTATTCTATCTATTTATAGCTATTCTCAATCTCTCACAAATCAAAGGCATAAAGCTATTTTAAGATAAAATCTCTAATTGAAAGAAAACATTCACCAATAATTTGTTGTTAAGTTTATTTATCCTTTTTTTTCACTGATAGTTCAAAACTAATTTCAATTAATGAGTTTTAGAGATTTAGAAAAAAGAAAAGAATGCAAGACGAAAGTAGTTACATTTTAGTTAGGAAAGTTTTATTTCAAAAGGGAGAGTGGGGTAGAGTGACATTCTTTAAAAATTTTGATTTTCATTATTTTATTTTAAATTTTTTATGTGCTTCAATGATTCAAACGTGGAAAAAAAAATTAAGGAAAATGTCACATTAGCATGCCATTTTAGTATCATTGATATTGTTATAAGTTTTTAATAGTTAAATATCAAACGACAAAATTGAAATATCACCAACTAAATCATAATCTTTATTTATAAAAAATGAGAACTACATAATATTTTTTTTCATGTTTTTAAATTATTCTTAGAAAAAAAACTCATATCTATTGTTATTGTAAAATTTTATTAAAATAAAAAATAATTTAAAATTTAATTTAAAATGAATAATTAACAAAAATAAAATATAAATAATATTTGTAAGTTTTAAACATAATATCCTATTTTTATATCTAACCAATTTTAAATTTTTTATTTTATTAAGAATATTATATTTCAAATAAATAAAATTTAAAAATATAAATAATTCATTCAAATTTATAAAAATCAGTTTTTTTTTTGAAATATTTCTAATTTTAGTAAAATTTTTTATAAGGACGAAGATACTTCGACGTAGCCAAAAATATATACTACTTGTATATGGCCGACAAAGTCGAAAACAGTGACGAGGACTGTTGGCCGGGCCGCAACATTGCAAAGTATGTAGAGGTGGGTGTGGACCTCAAGCCCACTTACTCCCGTCGTACACGTGTCACTTCATCGTTACAGAATTTATTGCAGACGGTATCAATTGTCCTTTCGTAATCACGGGGTCCAGTAGGGCCCACGCTCCAATTTTTATATCATCATTGCCCATCATTGAATATATATCTGATTCCTTAGAAATTCTTCTGAGTTTATGTAAACTAGGCAATAAAAAAAAATTATATAATACACTTAAAATGTAATTAGGAAAAACTCCAAAAATATTGTTGACAAAATAAAAAATTATATGAAAACTTTTTCAATTGATTGATTTACCATCTGTATAACAAAGTCAATGCATATTAAAATTTCTCTTAATTTTAAATTTTCTTTTTTATGATATTGAATTAACGTACATTTTGACCCTTTAATTATTTTAAGATATTCAATTTAGTTTAAAATTAATTTTAGATCTATTAACCTTAAATTATTCAAAAATTAATCTAATTAAGTCTAATTTGACTTATTATCAAGATTTTAAAATTTATATACACCTTTTATCCCAAATTATAGACTTTTTTTTTACCACAGATTAAAAAATATTAGGTAATTTGGTTAAAGTGCTTATTTTTATTTTACTTTTTATATGATACCATTGCATTAGCACTAAGATACTAAATAAAAATAAATAGTACTTCTATTAAATAATTTTGAAATTTATTGTTCTCTAATGTAACATTAAAGACAATTAGTATTGCTAATAAATGAAATTGTCAAACCATAAAAATTAAAATTTCAAATTTTATTTAAACTTTAAATAAGTATATTAAATAGTTATTATTTATAGGTGTTAATAACGATAAAATTAAATAAGGATAAAATAGAAAATCAAGTAATTTAATACTTTTTAAAAAAGAAAATCATCTTAAATATTGAAACAGCCAAAAAAAAGAAAACAAATCTATCAATTTGGGACAGAGAAAGTAATTTAAAAAAAAGTGTCAAATTTTGGGGAAAAAAAAATCTCGTCTTTGATTGCATGTTGCTTATGTGTTGTTTTATCTACCAAAAAGGTTATTATAATTGATTTTTAATTTAGAGTTAATTTTAAATGTAATTAGATATCTCAAAAATAGTTAAGGCTCAAAATAGTTCTTAATCTTTATAATATGACAAATTTGAATATGTGATAAAAGTAAGGGTTGATCGTAGTTTGATTAACTGAATTATAAGCAGTTTAGAAAATTAATCAATCGATTTTTATTCAAAAAAAATCAATTTTTGATTATTATTATTATTATTATATATAGACACACACAAAGATAGTTGGATAATTGTTAATTTTTGAAGATAAAAATTTGAAAACAAACTAAAATTAAAAAATATTAAAAATAAAACCACCAAATCAATTAATTAATTTTTTAATTCAATTTCTTTAATTTTAATTTGATTTCGATTTACCGTTATTTTTGTTCAACTCTAAATAAAAAGGCCTAAAATACGTATTTACATCTTAATTTTGCCTCTTTGATTATTGATACCAAACAATATTATATTTTATTCAATGGGTTAAAGAGATATATTTTATTCAATAGGTTAAAGAGATATTTTTAAATTTTAATTGTGTTGAAGGATTGATTTGCCATAAATAAGGTGAAAATAATTAAACAATTATTTTAGTTAATAAGAGATTGCATCTTTTTGTCTATATTTTGTACAATATTTTCACTTTTATATGACATCAACTTTTGGCAAGTGAAAAAATAATTTAAAGTATAAATTATTATTCATTTTCAGTTTATAATTTCAAATTAATAGTGTTAGAATGTATGTTTTACAATCATGAAATTATAAAGAAAAGAAAATTATGGTGTAACAATTGATCTAAATTTTATTTTAATAGCAATTAATTGGCTTTGGTTTTAATATTATAGGAAATTTAATTTCATGTTAAAAGCACTTGCTGCTATGAAAGCCTATTTAATACATAATGTCATATATGTATGTCCTTTAATTATCCATATGCAATTATTTTGACCTATGGATTTGCTAATGTTTTAAATATAATAAAATATTGAAAATTGTAATATTTTTTGTAAGTGCTTAGGTAATTAGATTAAATTTTGAATGATGAAGAAAGAGTGGTTAAAAATGAAGAACATATGTCTAATCAATAAAAAAAAGAGGAGTAAAAATGAAGGATATATGTCTAATCAATAAAAAAAGAGAAGAGTCTAGAAGCAAGTTATGAAAGCTCGAAATAGGATATAAGTGAAGCCAAAGTGAAAGAAAATAATTGAAAATGAAAAATACAAGTTATAAGAAAAGAGAAGAAAGTGGGAAGCTGGCCATGCCCATGGCAGGCAAGCCACAAGGCTCATAGTAGGTTGTTCACACTGTATAGAGAACCTGTAAATTAAGTTGTGGAGTCTATATTGAGACAAGACCATGACAACAACAGCCATTTCGTGGAGTGAAGATCACTATGCCCATGTCCTTTTGCAAAACTGTTAGCTGACTATGAGACAGACCATGGAGGCTTAGGCCACAACCATTGTAAGAGTTATGACTAATTTTTCTAATAAGCTTTTTTTAGCCTTTTTTTGAAGGGAACAACAACTAGTCTTTAAGTAAGCTTATAAAATTACTTAAACTAACTTTGAAAAATTAAATGAATTGAGCAATCAACTCTCACGTGCTATGTAAGTTATAAATGTTTGTAATGTGTAATTAAATTTCAATTTCACAACTCAAAATGATTTAGTTTGAATCCACTTGAAAAAAAATGATGCAAAATTGATTTAATTCAAATTTGTTTGATTTAACTTATTTATCACTTTTAATAATTGAGTGAAAGTTTCTATATTCTTTATCATTAATTGTGATACGAGAAACATATTCTTGAATTGATAAGAGAAAACTTTTGTAATAGGGTTCAATTCCAAATTTAGAATGATAATTGTGAACTAGAATTAAGAGATGGTTAGTCTTGATCTCACAAAAGAATCCATGAGTTTCGATTTTGAGTCTAAAAAAGAGTCGTGTAGGAGATTAATTTTAAACTTACAAAAAAATCATTAAAAATAGTAAAATCTCAAAAATGGTTTGGAAAATGGACGTAAATTATTAGATTTTTTGGCTTGGGTCCACCTCTATTGGGAGCCCAACCCATTTAGATTAAGTGATCTACCAAAGACAGTTACTTAATCTAGATAAAACTTCTCACTAAGGGAAGTTAATTCTAACGTGAATAGAAAATTAACGATAGAGAAAACTGAAGAACGATTTCTCCAAGAAAACAACAAAACAAGGTACTTTGCAATTTGAAAATTTGAATTTAGACTATAAAAACAAAAAAGAATTTGTTTTCTGTGACTTTTGCTTGATCAGTAATACAAGCATCTTATCTATTTCTGCTACGCCACAAGTAGAGTATGATTTATTTGTTGTTAGAATTCATTCTTGAATGTTAATTCCTTCATTGGTATTAGAGCATTATGTTCTTGTTGAATGTGAGATATTTGCATAGTCTATTTTTTTTGTTATTGCAAATTTTATTTATTTTTTATTCAGTTTTATGCAATTTATAATTACTGTTGATATACATAGAATTAGGCCGTGATTTTGTTCATGAACGATGCTTTGATATCCAGTAACATGCATGTAAAACTATAGTGCAATAATTTTTTTTTTTTTTTTTTTGTGGTTTATGAGAAATCAAAGTTTGAACTTTCTGTAACCGTAAATTTATTGAATTTTTTCAAAAAAATGTGGTCAATTTTAGTTTGATATGTGAGTATATTTTGATTGTATGTTATTGGCCCTAGGCACCAAGAAGGGGGGGAGGGGGGGCTTAATTGGTGTATAAAAATTAAAACAAAAAATGGAGAAGAGAAATGAGTAGAAAAGAAACACAAGCTTTATAGTGGTTCGGGTATAAATGACCATACGTCCACTCCCCAATTCTTAGAAATTGGATGTTCCACTATCTTTAAAAGGTGTTTTTAAGCTTATATCAAACTTTTACACTTGTGTTTTGAAGGCTCACACAACAACCTATACTCTTTTGTTTTGAGGCTCACACAACAACCTTTACACTTGTGTTTTTACAGGCTCACACAACAGTCTCTCTTAGTGTTTTAAGGCTCACACTACAACCTATTATAATTGGTGTTTATGCTCATACCCAATAATGACTTAAAGAATATAAAAGATTGAGTAGCAAAATTGTAAGAGTTTGGTTACAAAGTTATCAATTCTCTTGCATTTACATCTGTTTAGTGAGATATTTATAGCCTCTACCCACCTAAGAGACGTTGCAATAAATCTAGTACAAAATCTTCAAAGTGTGCTAGACAGATTTTCGCATTAAATGCTTGACAGTCTCAATTCGCGGTTGCTACTACTCGTTAGTTGTCGCGAAATCCAAATTCCATATGAAAAATCTCGTTTGTGTCTAACAACTAGTCCATGTAGCAGTTTCTCATTAGTTTAACAGGAAAATATAGTCGTTGTCTTTCATCTGCTTTCAAAAGTAGCGGTCGAGATTTTTCTTGTACAGGCCGCAATTGAGGACGCGAATTCGTCTACCAAAAATGTTCGTCTTCTTCTTCATGATTCGCAGTCGCTACCAACAAGTTCTCATCATGATTTTTGTCTTCCAACGGTTATCTGGGACACTTGTTAAGTTGTGTTTGTGGACTTGATTCCCTTTTGAGTTACTTCAAAATTTGCTATCGTGACTGAGGCATGACTCAAACCGCGAATTCATCTGTAACTTTGGCTTTCCTTTCTTTGAATTTGTCACAACAAAGAAGTGGCCCACGAATAGGTCTATCCAATTTGTCAACCTGCCTTGGTCTAGTTCGCGGTTGCGATTTATCAAGTTACGGTTGCGAATTAGGAGGCACTAGCTTGCTTTGGATATTTTTTAACTCCATTCAACTTTCAATGTAAAGACTGACTAAAAACTGCAAAACAACACTTAATTTGAAATATTAGAATTGATCAATCCCCTTTGTCAAGATCAAAAGAGGTCTAAGACTTAAGGTTAACCACCCTAGTCCAACAATCTTCCCTTTTTTTATTTTGATAACATAGATTGATCCTAAGTGAAAAATAGTATAAAAATGTGAAGTTGGAGTATAGCATGAATGAATTCTTAAAATGAAACTTCTAAGTTTGGCATTTAATCAATCAAAGTGAAATTTCTAAAAAGCTAAGTATGATGCTCCCTCTTAACATATGTTATAATTTTCAAGTTGATATTCCCTGTTCCCTTTTAAAATACTTACTATCTCTCCCCCTTTGGCAAGATAAAAAAAGAGAGTGTAAGGGAAATGAAAAAACAATTATAAGCATACATAAAAAGTAAAAGAAGAATACTTTTATAAAGATAAAATGCATCAAACACATAAGACAATGCATTGCAAGAAAACTTTTTATTTATATAACTGTGGGATCACAATATTTGTTAAACAAAAAGCATAAAGAAAATGAAAACAAATACAAAAGATCCCTAATCTAGAGGACTAGAGAATCATTATCATCTCTAGAAGATGGTGCCTCTTGCCCTTGTGTTACTCCTTCGGCTTCATCCCTATCCTCAATGTCATGTTCGTTGCCATCTCCATCTTGCATATCTTCAAATTCAGTGAAGTCCGGAAGGTGGCAAGGAGGAACTCCTAGTTTCTCTTGGAGATCCACCATATCACTATGAAGGTGTGAAAGGAAAAAGAACCTTCTCTTCACCATTTGCATTAGTTTGTCCAACTTTTGATCAATGGTGACAAGAGACAACTTCGTCTTAGATTTTAGTTGAGGAGGAGGGACTTATATGGTGCCTTCTTCAATTTGAAGCCTCTTTCTCTTTGAGGCTTGCGATGTTTCCATCTTTTTTGCTCCTATTACACCAAGGGTATAAACATATGTGTTCGGATGAATAACCTTGGTGTTTATAAGATAGGTAAGGTCTAGGAAGTTTTGAGATGGAAGGAGCTTCTTGGTGAGGAATTTCTTTTTCTCCTTATCAAGTGCTCCAACAAATCGATAGATGGTTGTAATGTGGGAGGGCAAGAGAAATTGGTTTTTTAGTTTTATACTCATGTAAATCAATTGATCTATAAGGTACCGACCGGTTTGGATCGGTTTGTTTTTTATAAGGCAAAATTAGAATGCCAAGTCTTTTTGAGACACCTTCTCGTTACCATCACCTCTTGCGTTTACAGAGAAGGTGATGATGTGATGAAGGATCTAAAGGGTAGGGATTTGATGTGTTTAGATAAAGAAAAGTGGGGTCGTGTTTGGTTTCAATAGAAATCTCTAACCAAAATTTGGAGTAGATAATGTCAAGTGCTGAGATGATAAAGGGAATGTGTTCTCCAACTTGCAGGTTAAAAAGAGAAGATAATTGGTCGAAGGCAATGTAAAAAGCTTGCCAAAAGCCTGGAACACTAACCCATATTGTTCGGCTTTTGAATCGGTTTTTCAGCTCAGTTGCATGGTGCACATAAATTCTTGCACAACCTCTTCGTATTCAGGTTCATCTCGAAAGATGAACTTATTCCAGCCCAAGCTAGAGAGAAAAGCTCTAATTTCAGCGTTGATGCCTAATGTTTCCAGCATGAAGGTTGATGGTATCTTATTTGGGAGAATGACCTTAGAAGAGTTTGCCTTGAATCTATCTTTTTCTTCCTTCGTTATTCCCTTCATGAGATGGAGGGTAGGAGGTGCAGAGGGTTAAGCCACTGCCTTGCCCATGTCTGCCTTAGAGAACTTGTTTAGAGCCATAGCAAGAGAGAAAGAGGGCTTGATGATTTAGAAAGATTTGAGAGAGAGAGAGAGAGTTGATGTTTGGAAGTGAAGTGATGAGAGTACTGTTAAAGGGGATATTTATAGGCTTTGAAAGGGTGTGAAAACGGCCATAAATGGCTAGAAATGGATTAAATGAAGAGAGAAAATGGTTGGCAGTGAAATCACTTAATTGCCTAGGCGGTTACTCTAATTCGCGTCCTTAAATTTCAGAAAATGTGAGTAACGGATAAATTTTCCTCGGGAATATGCGCCTTAACGGTCAAATTTTTGAAAAACTAACCAAAATTCACGGTGGAGCAAAAATTTCGCTACTGCAAATTGACATTTGACAGCCAAGTGAAATTGACTTGTAATTCGCGACAGTGAAGAATGAATAGCAACCTCAAATTATGAGTCAGAAAGTATAAGAATTGAAAAACCAATTTTAGAAAAAATGAAAAATTGTGATCCTAACGAAAATACATTCATTAATATCACAAATCAACAAATACCAATAATCAAAGCAGTATCACACAAAATAAAAAATCTTCACTTTAGGAAGCTTCTATCAAGCATTCATAATTCTCTCTTAATGAAGTTCATTTTTTCTTCATTTAGAGGTTTGGTGAAAATATCTGCAAGTTGATGATTTGTGTCAATAAATTCCAACACAACATTACCTTTTTGCACATGATCTCTAAGAAAATGATGTCTAATATCTATGTGTTTGCTCCTAGAATGTTCGATGGGATTCTTAGAGAGATTAATAGCACTTGTGTTATCACATTTAATGGGAATGTGATCAACTACTTTGCCAAAATCCTTCAATTGTTATTTCAACCAAAGAACTTGGGTGCAACAACAACTCGTCGCCACATACTCGGCTTCCGCGGTGGATAAAGCAACCGATACTTGCTTTTTACTAAACCAAAAAAAATAGACATTCACCTATAAATTGGCAAGTGCTGGAAGTGCTTTTTCTATCTAATAAGCTACCAGCATAATCTGTAGTCAAATACCCTATGAGACTAAATGAAGAATCCCTACGATACCATAGTCCTAAGTGTATTATGCCATGCAAATACTTAAAGATCCTTTTAACAGCATTTAAATAAGATTCTCTAGGAGAGGATTGGAACCTAGCACACATGCAAACACTAACCATGATATCCGGTCTAGAAGTAGTAAGATAAAGTAGAGATCTGATCATACCTCGATATCTCTTTTCATCTACCACTTTACCCGATTCATCCTTATCTAGCTTGATGGTACTGCTCATTGGAGTTTTAACTACTTTGCAACCATCCATGCCAAATTTCTTTAGCATCTCCTTTGTGTACTTGGCTTGGTTAGATGAAGATCCCTTCCTTGGATTGCTTGATTTGTAGATCAAGAAAGAACTTGAGTTCTCCTATCATGCTCATTTCAAATTCCCTAGTCATACACTTAACAAATCCTTATAAAGAGATTTATTAGTAGCACCAAAGATAATATCATTAACATAGATTTGAACAATTAATGTATCATGCTTGTGCTTTTTGACAAAAAGTATGGTGTCCACCTTTCCTCTCTCAAAATCATTTTTCAAGAGAAATGAACTAAGTCTTTTATACCAAGCTCTTGGAGCTTGTTTCAATTCATATAAGATTTTGTTCAATTTGAAAACATGGTTTGGAAAACAATGAGACTCAAAACCAGTAGGTTGTTCAACATAGACTTCCTCCTCTATAATGCCATTCAAAAAAGCACTTTTCACATCCATTTGAAAAAGTTTGAAATTCATATAACATGCAAATACTAAGAGGATCCTAAAAGCCTCTAATCTTGCTATGGGGGTAAAGGTTTCACCATAATCTATGTCTTCCACTTAGTTGTATCTCTTAGCAATCAATCTAGCTTTATTTCTAGTAATGAAATCTTGCTCATCTAACTTGTTCCTAAACACCCACTTACAACC
>CATIWR010122287.1:0-10423 GCA_949677035.1 Omphalea diandra | reverse complement strand
CAAAATTTCTTCAATGATTGATGATTTAAGAAAAAAAATAAACACTTTACTCGTGTTATGGCTTTATTATATATAATTGAATTTCAAAATGATTACTTCATATTCATTGTTTTATTTGGTTCGATAACAATGATAAGTTATTAACGATAAATTTGATAGACTTTGTCATATTACTTGAACTTCCTTGCAAATGTCATGAACCTGAAGCATATCGAATAATATCAAATTTTATGATATGTAGACCTTACGACAATGCAAATATGGAAGTACTATGTATGAAATAAGGAAGATGTTCAAAAGTTTTTCCAAAAAAATTTAATGACAAAACAATGATTGACAAACATGGTTTTCCAATATACAAGTGAAGAGATACAAGCACAAAAGTGGAAAAGAAACGAGTCAAGCTTGACAATAGATTCATTGTCCCATACAATAAATATGCGGTTATTAGTTATGAAACGAATATAAATGTTGAAGTGTCTTTTATGCTAGCATGTATGAAGTATCTTTTTAAATATATAAACAAAAGGGCTGAAAAAATATGAGTTATTCTACACGCAAATGCTATTTATATTGAATGAAGAATAAATAATTGATGAAATACAAACATATTTAGATTTTCAATATATATCACTGTGTGAAGCTGCATAGAAACTTTTTGAATTTTCTATACACCATAGGGAACCAACAACTGGAATATTAACTGTACACTTATCGCTCTAAAATAGAATAATATGTGAGAAAGGCTAAAGTGCTATATTTATTGTTCATAATCCAAACTCAAAAAAAAAAAAAAAAACAATGTTAACTGAATGGATGGAAACAAACAAATTAAATCAAGAAGCCCAACAATACACATGCTGAATTTTTAACCTAATGGGTTTGGAATAATAAAGAAAAAATATGGGCACATCATAAAATAGGGTATTGTATTGGTAGGATTATGCATGTACGTCTAAATGCTAATGAATTATATTTTCTTTGCATCCTTTTAAATATTGGTAAAGGACCTACAACTTTTGATGACATCAAAATTGTTAACACTATTAGATATTCAACCTATTGAGAAACATGTGATGCTTATGGATTATTAGGCAGTGACAATGAATGGACAAAAGCTATTAAAGAAGCAATTGTATGGGCATTATCTAAATAACTAGGATAATTATTTACAACTCTTATTATATGTTGTGAGGTCAATGATACATTAAAACTATTTAATATGTTTTGGGAAACATGTGATGCATGTGGATTATTAGGCAATGACAATGAATGGACAAAAGCAATTAAAGAAGCAATTGTATGGGCATTATCTAAATAACTAAGATAATTATTTGCAATTCTTATTACATTTTATGAGGTTAATGATACATTAAAACTATTTAACATGTTTTGGGAATCTTTTTGCTGATGATATTTTTGATATAACATTCGATGCACATTAGATTTACCAGAATCACTCATTTCCACAAATCATTTGAAAAACCATGTTTTAGTAGAGTTAGAAAAAAAAAACTTCACCAAAATGTTAACCTCTTTAGCAGAGCATGGTTTGCCACTACCAAACTCATTTATTTTTTTTTTTTCAGATCTAAATAATCGACTCATTATGGAAGAACATAAATAGAATGTTAACCATATGCAAATGGTATCTTCTTTAAATATAGAATAATGCCAAATTTGTAACGTTGTTATTAATGTGATTGCAAACAACTGCGGTGGTTTATTCTTCATATATGGTCATGGTGGAATTGGTGAAATATATTTATATGAAATAATAATTTCTAAGTTAAAATCAGAAGGAAAAATCATTTTGGTTGTCGCTTCATATGAGATTGTAGCACTATTGCTATTAGGAGAAGAACTGTACATTCATGATTTACCATTCATATTGATTTATGTGGTTGTTCTATAAGCGATATTAAAAAAGAGACACAAATAACATCATTGCCAATAGAGGTATCTGTCATTATATAGGATGAAACACCTATGTCTCATAAACATTATTTTGAAGTTGTTGTTAGATCTAGTTAAGATATATTAATCACACCTGAATGCAATAAATCACAAACTTAGTTTAGAGGGAAAATAGTTGTCTTAGGTAGGGATTTTAGACAAATTCTTCATGTGTTCATAAAGGAATGAAAAGATGAAATTATTAATTCTTTTATAATGAGATCAAATCTATGGAAACAATTAAGCTTTTTCACTTTTAAAATAAATATGCAGCTTATTAACTAATTTACTAATAGCTTTGAGTAAACATTTGTTAAGTTGTTGATATCTATCGGAGATGGGAGCACCAAAACAATAAATATACATGTATATGATGATGAAACTAATTAGACCAAAATTGTAGATGATTTATCATTAGATGAGTTTGATGACTCAACAAATTTAATAATTAACATGACATATTTAAATTGCTCAATTAAATACAAAAATATAGACTATTTGAAGGAATGCGCAGTAGTTACTTCGACGAATGAAATAGTGACTATTATTAATGACAAAATGCTAATGCTTTCTGACAAAGAAATACATATTTATTGTAGCTTTTATTCAATATGCAAAACACGTGCCAATCTAAATGAATTGCAAACACTTTATCCAACTGACTTTCTAAATTCTTTAGAATTCAATGGATTTCCATAACATAAGCGCAAACTTAAGAAATATACTTTTATAATGTTATTATGAAACTTAAACCCAACCATTGGTCATTGTAACAAAACTCGATTATTGATTGATGAACTAAGGCAACATGTCATAGAAGCAAGAATCAATTTAAGGCTACATAATGGCAATAAAGTTTTTATTTCAAGAATTATTTTATTAATTTCTAAGAAAAAATTGCCTTTTATACTCAAATGTTGCTATTTTCCAATTAAAGTCTATTGTTGCATGACAATAAACAAAAGCCAAGGAGAGACGTGTATATTTAGTTATGGGAAACTATATGTCACTCTATCAAGAGTAACATCCCAAGATGGTGACCATATACCTATACGCTTATATATATATATATATATATAATTTAAAAGGCAATTTATTATTCATTATTATGTTTAGATTGATAGTTATTGTATGTTCATTCTCATCAATGTTTTAAGCCATGTCATACACCCCTCTTGCTTCCTTAAACAACAACATTAAAATGCTTGAATTAGAGTTTGCATCGCTGAAGCTTGGGATTCTTACAACTCATATAATCTCGGAAAGCTTTTTAGCTTTGATTTCCTAATGATAGATAATAAGATTTTTTTTTTTTTCATTTTAATAACCTTTAACACCATCATATGTTTTTTTTTTTTTTTACTTGCAATGAGTTATATTAAAAACATAATATGCAATAAGGAATGGTGATGTAAGGCTTTGTGCGGATAACTGATGCTTCCTCTTTTGTCTTTTACTTCATAGAGGGGAAATGTAATTAATTTTAAGGTTTTAGATAATTGAATGCAAAAAAAATTACAATATAAGTGATCATCAATGGCATATCAAGCTACCATGTAATTCATTCATCAAAAGGGTCGATGTTGATAATGGAACAATCCCTTTGACAAGTTCTCTTTTTCTTTAATTCAATGAAGTAGTTATGCATTTAATCAACTCTTTCTTCATCGGTAACATTTGTTTTATTGTTAATATACATTTCCAATTGCTTATTAATTAATATATATTTACCTATTGTATGCTCTATTTGTTATGCTTTGAGAATTTAATGGGGCAACTTATTTTTATTAGGTTTATTGAGAATATAAACATGCCTAACTGAGTTAAAAAAAAAAAGTGTTTGATCAAAATGTTTCACAAAAAGTAAATGCAACTATCTCAAATTAGATATCACCTTTCTTATTCATATGTGATGATTTGTATCCAACTACTGCCATTGCATGTATGTAGTCGCGAGCAACTTAATGTTACATTATGGGGGAACTCTGTACTTCAATTCATAAAGAATGAAAGTCTTTGATGAGGAGCCTAACATACCAATTATTATAGCATTTATTACTATATTTGTGAAATCATTCAATGGTAGCATAATTCCAATTTTACTAATAATGTTCTTCACCACCACATAAAGATAACATTATAATATTAAATTGCTCCATGCATTTATGTTTGTTGTAGACAATGTCAACCCTAATAGTACTTCAACTACATAGATTTTTATAAATCAGAAATTCCTGAGGCCCTTGCACTACATGACAGGTACATTTGAGAAAAAATTGATCCCTCTACTTTTATTGTTTTGAAGAACACATGAATAAGTAATGTTATTTGCAATATTAAAGGGCCATATGAAAAAATTGAAAGAGTAATGCTAGTTGTGAAGCAATTACTTAATCTTCATGAAGAAAAGAAAAGCAAATTACAAAATAATCTCAAAGCTTTTTGACTTAGATATCTACATCGATAAGTATGCCTCAACTTACTTATTTCTTTCTGCATTTCAGGCAATAAAATTTACAAGTATAGCTAAAATTAAAACAATTAATGCATCTACTAATTAGTGGTACAGATCTTGCCCCAACTGCAAAAGTAACACCCAAAATTACAATGATACCATTTGTTACAATGGTAAATGTAGTTTGCTTAAAAAGGTTCTGATTCTTTAGTAATGCAAAATTTATTATGCCTTTTGCTATAATTTCATTTTCTATAGCACATGACAATTTTTGAATGAAATGTTTCATGTAAGCAGGTACAAATTAGACCTTAAAATTAAGGATGCATCAGGCATAACTTCTTTTTTAGTTTTCAACTATTTTGCTTTAGATCTCATTGATGTTCCAGCCAACAGTTTGGTTCATAGCTCTAGAGATAAAAGCTGAATTCCATCATTCATGACTCACATATATGGCTTGACAAAAATATTTCAGATTATTATAAGCTTGCATACCAATCAACTATCAGATACATCATTTTGAGCAAACAAGTTTTTCTAACATTGATGACTAGTGTCAAAAAATCCCATTATTATCATCTCTTGCAGCCCCGTAAAACACCTATCTTTTTTATATCCCCAACTACAAAAAACCCTTAAGTTTGTCTCTAACTATCTTTATGCCCTTCATTGCCTAATAACCAATGTGCCTTGCAATTGCAAGGAATAAAAAACTTTTTCCTACGATAACAACAATATATCATTGGCAACTCTTTCAAAAACCTTACCTCTTCTGACTTTTCATTTGAACAGCAAAATCTTAATCTTTATTTGAACATCAAAACCTTAATGAATCACTTGAATCCATTGTAGATTCTATTCTTAATTTCAAAGAATTGCCCTTCAAAAAAACACACCAAGGGTAACTATTTACTCTTTATCGTTTTATTCTCTCTTTTTAAAATTTATATGATGCATACAACTTATATTAATTTATTCATTTTTTACTTTATTTAGGTTTAAAGGTGCTCATTCGATGAAAGATCGAAATAATTAATACATTCCTAAGTTTGTTGCTACCCCTTTTATTATTCTAATTTCAATGTTGTGTTTATCAACAATGACATAAATAATGCAGTACCATTGTTTTATGATTCATGCTTTTATTTTTATTTCCAATCCTTATTTTTGTTTATCGTTATCATTTATCATTGTTTAGTGTCACTTCTCGCTGGTAATTTGCTTTTTCTTTCCTATCTTTATGTATGTTTATCGCTATCATTTATTATTGTTTAATATCACCTCCCACTGTAAAGAGCAGGTGTCACCTAGTATGTCTACACACACACATACATATATGTATATGTGTATGCATGTCTATGTAAGTGTGTGTATGTGTGTGTGTCTACACACACAAACACACACACACATGGAGTGATATTTCAATGGTTACTGTAATTTTTATCCATCATAGTTACTACACTTTTAGACTTTAAATTAAAAATCTAATAATTCTGATTATTCTAACTTGCAATTAATACTTTTAAATTAAAAATCTAACAATTCTGATTATTCTAACTTGCAATTAATACTTACACTAAAAACTATAAGTATTTATTATTCAATTAAAAAACATTAATTATCCATAAAGATGTAACTATTGAAAACTCTACTATATATATATATATATATATATATATATATATTCACCTTAGAGTAACACATAACCATAAAGGATGAGCCTAATAAAATTTTTTTAAAAAAATTGAAAAGAATAATTCTCCCAAGCATAATCTCAAGTGAAATTTCTTCAAAATTATGACCAAACATCGCCAATATTTTCATAGACCTCACTATGAAACTCTCTCACTCATCCCTTCCATTACAAATCCTTATCACCATCCTTCCTTACTATGGAGTACATGAGTCTCATAATATCTTTATCGCAACACATGACCTACCACCAAATTGAGTGTTGAAATGGTACAAAGGGCAATGATGGACTATAAGGCTTAATATTTAATCTTGATAATATTGAGAAATATGAAACTTTGTTTTGGTTTGAGTTGCAGGTTAGGTCAAAGTTGGAGCTCTTTTGACTTTGTAAGATTACAACTCAAATTATTAATGACATATGTAAATAGACTTTACTAATTTATTTGAGAAAAATTTTTCTTAAAT
Source organism: Omphalea diandra (assembly GCA_949677035.1). NCBI lineage: Eukaryota > Viridiplantae > Streptophyta > Magnoliopsida > Malpighiales > Euphorbiaceae > Omphalea > Omphalea diandra. The sequence goes on along the minus strand of CATIWR010122287.1, from coordinate 3,852 downwards.
ATATGGAGAACTGTTTTTTTTTTTATATATATATTGTATAGATTCCTATTTTTAGGGTTGTTCCTAATTGAACTTTAATTTCTTTTGCAATATGATTGAAGAAAGTATCTTTATAAATAGAAACATTATAAAAAAGAGTTATTTAATTTTGCTTATTGATATGAGAGATTTCAGTCCAAAAGAAAGAGACTTTTATCAATTGTTGTAACAACTTTTGCTCATTATAGTTAGGTAACCATTGGCTTATGAAAGTTAAAGTAGTAGATTTAGTTATGTTTAAAGAATAATGAGAATAAGAAATTATTCTATTTGTAATAAGTAATATTTATGTGGTACGATAATATATGGATTGAAGTGCATTATATGTCACTCATACTATTCATGTAATTGTAAGTGAGAGGAATACTATAAATAGATTGGGGGTGTAACTTTGACTTTGATAATGCAATTGATGTTATCAATGAGATAATAAAATATTGAAAGGGTGAGCCACATAAAATATTATGATCATTTGTTTGGTTTGTTTTTTTTTTAATTGATTTTCATGCCTCCATAACAAGTACGACAAAAACAACATATATGCAAAACAACTGGTATCTGAGCTTTAGGGATGATCTTAAAGAATTTGATTGAAGGTTTTGCCATCATGCTAGTGCTACATATGCAACAATGTTGATGAACATCTAAGACTTTATGGAGAATTAACAACATAAAAGTTAATTTGAAGAAAAAAAACAAATTGTACAAATCAATACATTATTATGCAAATTGTACCAATTAATACATGTGCTTTATGGTGTAGGATTGAGACCATGGCAGTGTTATATTAAAATGAAATGAAACCCTTTCGTGTATTTTCATTTTATGCTCTCTCAGATTATTAGGGACATATAAAGTATATGACAACAATAGAGCCATTCACTTTCAATTTTTCTTTACAAGGTATTATCGTATTGGCCTCCATAATTTTTTAGTATACATTGTAATACCTATTATGTTCTAGTATATAATGGAATTTAACATGTGATTCATTGAAAATTATTATAAGACTAGAAATAACAAACTAATAAATGGATAAAATGGTGCCTTGAAAGTGCCAAACAAAGTGAATCTCAATTTTAACCAAAATGGCTCATTTGAATTCATGTATTTATCCTACAAAATTTAGATTATATATTTTAGATTATCTTATGCTACATCTATCTAAAAAAAAAGCTCAAAACACAATGTTTGCTTTATTGCTTTTATTATAGTCTGTGAATATATTTTGTCTTCTTCATGGAAAATTTGACAAAGAAAAGTAATATTAGAAAAGGATAACATTATCTATATAAAACAAAAGCTTTCTTTTAATTTTCTTGTTTTTTTTTTGTTTTTTTTTTTATCTAGCTAGGGATAGAATAATTATAAGCAAAGATTTGAAACCTCATGCTTTAGAAAACATTATTCTTGGAATAGTAATTTGCACCAAAACTATGAACTAATTATGGAACTATTTAAAAACTTACTTTTAATCATAAAAGATTCTTAATAATCTTTTTTTTTTGTCAGATTGCTTATGAATTCACTTAAAAATGACAATATAAGTATAATATTTTGAAGGATACTGTCAAGAGTAACTCTACTTTTACTTATAAAAAAGCATCAAAATTCTGATATTTAGGCTAATTTTGAAGTTATACTAGGAGAACAACACTCAGACAAACAATTAAATGGAAATTATAAGTATTATTTTAAAGTGTATATAGCTAAATCTAGTTGTAGCACTCCAAATCTTAAATGACAAAGAGATAAACATAAGTCCCGTCTTGCAATATCTATGCATGAAGTTGAAGGCCTGACTAGAATATAAATAAAGAAAAGCATTTATATAGAATTAGTTGTCAAGTTATTATAAAAGATGGTTATATCTTTACCTTTGTTGAGCATGAATCAAATATAAAATTTCATACCTATCTTAATTAAAGTGTTGCACCTATTAGTAGGAACACAACTAAATCATATTGTTTGAAAATACACACTAGAAAAAAAAAAAAGAAAAGAAAAACTTAAGCTTGAATTAGTAAAAGTTTTCTGTAGAATTAATTTGATATGTGATTTATGAACTATTTATATAAGTCAAAGATATCTTTGTCTCAATGCACATTATTTGACTAGCAATTAAAAATTATTGAGTTTAATTTTTAGTTTTTGTCATATCCCTCTTCCACATAATGACATTATCTTTTTGAAAAAGTTTATGGACTTATGAAAAGTGGGGTATTAATAAGAAAATATTTATAATCAACTTGGACCATGAAAAAGTTAATGATAATATGTAAGATTCATTGCTTGATAAACTTAAATTACATGGTGATTTGCCTTATGATGGGTTTTTTTTTTTTTCTTGTTACTTGTAGTGCTCATATTTTTATGTTCAAGAAGATTTGAAACTGATTAGTCATGTTTTATACAAGCCTAGAGAGAAGATCGAGTATGTGACTATCAAAGAATAAATATTTGAATTTGATGGATGTGCTAAGCGAATTGGTTATGATTATACTCATAATTTGTAAGTGGATTATGCTATTAGATGAAATTTCATATATATGATGCTTGATAAGGTCATTTTCTACCATAATGCCTTAACAAAATCGAATACTATAAATAAATACTATATTTGGAGTTTCATAAATGATGAGTGTGATAAAGTGTTAAAATTTATAATATGTTAAACCCTTTTTGTGAGAGTTTAAATATTTTTTTTCGAATGATTATCCAATAATAATTTTAGGGTTGACAATGGGTAGGGTAATATTATATCCTTACTCATATCTAAAAGATCATAGGTTTATTCATATTCGTACCCATATTTATTTGGGTAATAAATATTAAGTCCATTCTCATATCTATAAAACTTTAGAGAACCCATAGATACTTATTACCCAAATTATTGTCAAGATATTTTAAAAATAAATATATAAATTAAAATATAAATTATATAATTATAAATTATATAATTATAAATTTATAATCACATTTAATTAAAATAATATATTTTGTATTCAAAGAGATCATATATTAAAAAATTAAAGAAAAAAAAATACTAAAAATGAATGTTAAATATCTTCTCTATATTATTTTTTATTTTCTCTTTATTATGGTGGAGTAATACTATTCCACATGATTGGTTTTACACGAAATTTCTAACAAATGATGTCATTTGCAATTAACCATGAGACCATAATAAAAATATAAGAATTATTCCTTTTACGTGGGCCATGTTATTCTCCACATCATTCATTAGAAATTTCATGCAAAATTTTCGTGTGGAATATCATTGCTCATTATAGTGACATATGATATTATTTAAGATATGACAGATAAATTGGCATTATTATTATATGTAATGAAAATTTTGCTGAATAACTAAATTTCTACTTTGTCTTTTCTTATTTTTTCTTTTCTTAACCTCTCATGTAACTTTTCACTCTTACAATTCTTTTCATCAAATTTTAATAATAAAAACCTAAAATAAACATAGTTGTCAAAATCGCGAGTTGACTCGTACGATTTTATGAGTCAAAATCACGTGAACGATTTTAATCGTATATAAAATCGGATTTGTGGTAAAATCGGGTAAAATCGAGTTTTGACTCGTTAAAATCGGGTAAAATCAGATGTAAAATCGGGTGTTGACTCAATTTTTTTTTTTTTAATTTTTCTATCTAATTTTCTCCCTCTATTTTTATATTATTTCTCCTATATTTTTCTCTAATTTTTCTTCCTTTTTTGTTGTTGGAATGCTTTATTTTCTCTCTTTTTTCTATTTTTTGTTGCTCAATTTTATATTATTGGGACTATACATTAATT
>CATIWR010122286.1:0-14711 GCA_949677035.1 Omphalea diandra | reverse complement strand
TCATCCACAAGGACTAGTGCATAGTGCTTTCCACCTAAGCTAGCACTTCTAGTACGTCCTATTAATTCCATATGGATAAGTTGAAGAGGTTTAGATGTACTTACAACATTTTTTGCTTTATGGGAGGCATGGTGTTGCTTCCTCATTTGACATGGACCACATGTCTTGTCTTTAGAGTAATTTAACTTGGGAAGTCTTTCCACTAAATCTCCTTTAGATAGACTTTGAAGAAGATCCATGCTTGCATGACCAACCCTTCTATACCACAACCAAGCTTCATTGCTCAAAGACATAAGACACTTAAAAGATTGGTTAGCCAAATTGTTTAAGTCAATTAAATAGGTATTGCCTTTCTTTTCACCCTTGAAAATGACCTTATCATCCAATAGAGTGGTGACTCGGTATTCCCTAGGGTCAAAGGTGACTTTGTTACCTTTGTCACACAATTGACTTACACTTAACAAGTTGTGTTGTAAGCCACTAATAAGTAAAACATTATCAATTAATGAACAACCATCCTTACCTATGGTACCAATGTCGATTACCTTACCCTTGGCATTGTTACCAAATGTGACATCTCCGCCCTCTTTTTCTTTCAATGTCATGAATAACTTTCTATTTCCAGTCTTATGCTTGGAACTTCCACTATGCACATGCCAATTGCTTGATTTGGAGGTTGCCACACTCACCTATACAACAATAGCAAATTACCTTTTCTTAGGTACCCGAGTATAGTTGGGTCCTTGAGGGTTAGAAGATGAAGGGTCCTATAATTTGAGGTGAGCCCTCCTAATATAACAATGAATGTTAATTTGTCCAAATCTCATGCAATAATGGCATTGGAGTTTAGACTTAGGAGTCTTTCTCCTTTGCACAAATTTAGTATGAGTAGGAGGCCTTCTCATACCTTGGTTATGTAAATGCATGCATGAACATATATGATGAGTAGGAGGAGAAAATTTTTTATGAGTATGACCATGCTTTCTATTATAAATGTAGGTATGGTTAGCTCTTTGAGTCTTGGCTCTAGAGCTTGGGAGAGTCTTCCTTTTGACCTTAGGCTTAGTGCTAGGAGCACTTTTCTTCCCAATTACCTCAATGCTAGATGTTTTAGGTTCTAAAGATCTAACAAATGTGGTATGAGATGATGAGGAGGCTCCATTGAAGCCTAAACCATGTCTAACTAGTGGTGGTCTTTGTGACACAATCAATGTGTCCAAGACTTCTTTTCCTTTATGGAACTTAGAGATAGAGCTTCTAAGCTCAATGAATTCTCCTTTAAGAGTGTCATTCTCCTTTCTTAATGAAGTCATAGAAGAAGATGAAGTTGAAAGATTTTTTACTGATTTTTTGAGTTCTTCATTAAAAGTGTTGTATTCATCTTATAATTTTGAACACCTTTTCTTATAACTTTTTACTTATGACTTGTATTTATCACACCACATGGTTAGAGCCTCTAGAAGCTCTTCATCTATCTGATCAAATTTGAAATCAGAATGAGAATGGAAAGAAGTACTTACCTTATTTGTAAAATCTTCTTGTGCCATGAAGCATATATTGGCAACCTTTCCTTCTTCCTCTTCTTCACTTGAGCTTTCATCCCAAGTGGCTGAAAACTCTTCTTCTTCTCCTTGTCCCATCTTTTCTTCTTCTTTAATTTGGGGCACTCATACTTGATGTGGCCTTACTTGCCACATTTATAATAAGTGACTTCGTTGGATTTCTCTCTTGAATTAGGAGATGACTTCTTGAAGCCTTGTCTTTCTTTTCTTCTCTTGATCAACTCCTTTGTCCTCCTCGAGAGCATTGCTAACTTCTCTTCTTCCTTGTCACTTTCTTCATCACTTGAAGTGATCTCTACCTCCTTCTCTTTTGTTGAAGCTTAAAGAGCTATGGTTTTTCTCTCTTTCTCCAGTTTGTCTCCTTGGCCTCTTAGCTTCTTCATTTGTTCATTTTTTGTGAGGCTAACTCATGAGTTAAGAGTTTACCTATCAATACATCAGTTGGAATCTTTCCAATCTTCAAATTGGACTTTTTATGCTGCAAACTCTAACACCAAATTTATCAAGATGAAGAGTTTTAAGGATTTTTATGTTTACCTCCTAGATAGTGAGAGCTCTTCCAAATTTCTTCATGTTGGTGATAATGGACAAGAGCCTATTTATCATTTTTGTGATGCTCTCATTGTCCTTCATCATGAAGAGTTCCCATCTAATGACATACATCTCCAAACGGCTTGATTTGACTAGAATTGTGCCTTCATGATAGTTCTCTAGAGTCTTCCAAATGGCATGTGTTGTTTGACAATGTTGCACTCTTTCAATCTCTTTTCTAGAGAGTGAGCTTAGAAGAATGACCATTTCTCTTTTGTTCTTGTCATTTGATCTTTGGTGAGCTTCAACCCATTCTTCCTTTAGGATTAATTCTTCATTACCATCCATAACTCTGGTGGGTGGCTTCCATTCCTTGATGACCACATCCTAAAGGTCCACCACATCTATGTCAAGATAGATCTCCATCTTATACTTTCAATGAGTATAGTTTGTTCCATCAAATTGTGGTTTGAGTTGTGAGTGGATTCCCTTTTATGCCATGATCTTTGTTCACCCAATGAAGGTTTGATTGTGAAGCTTGGCTTTGATACCACATGTTGTCCCTAGGCACTAAGAAGGAGGGTTGAATTGGTGTATAAAAATTAAAATTGGAAAGAGATAAGAGAAATAAGTAGGAAAGGAACACACAATTTATAGTGGTTCGGGTATAAACATCCCTACGTCCAATCTCCAATTATTAGAAATTTGGTATTCCACTATCTTTCAAAGGTCTTTTCAAGCTTACACCAAACTTTTACACTTGTGTTTTAAGGCTTACAAAACAACCTTTACACCTGTGTTTTAACAGACTCACACAATAACCTCTCTTGTGTTTTGAGGCTCACACAACAAATTATTACAATTGGTGTTTATGCTCATACCCAACAATGACTTAAAGAATAAAAAAGAATGAGTAACAAAATTGTAAGATTTTGGGTACAAAATTATCAATTCTCTTGTATTTACATTTGTTTGGTGAGGTATTTATAGCCTCTACTCATCAAAGAGACGTAGCAACAAAACTGGTACAAAATCATCAAAGTTTGCTAGACAGATTTTCTCATTAAATGCTTGACAATCTTAATATGCGGTCGCTACTACTCGTTAGCGGTCGCAAAATCCAATTCCATGAGGAAAACCCTGTTTGTGTCTAACAGCTAGTCCACATGGCAGCTTCTCATTAGATCACTAGGAAAATATAGTTGTTGCCTTTCATCTGCTCTCAAAACTAGCGGTTACGATTTATTTTATATAGGATGCGACTTTGGACACGAATTCCTTTGCCAAAAGTGTTCATCTTCTTCTTTTGGGTTCGCGGTTGCTACAATAAGTTTCCATCGTGATTTTTGACTTTCAACGGTTACCTGGGACACTTATCAACATGTGGTTGTGGACTTGATTGCATCTTGAGTTACTTCGAAATTCGCGGTCGTAACTAAGGCAAGCCTTACACCGCGAATTTGTATGTGACTTCGGCTTTACTTTCTTTGAATTGGTCGAGACAGAGAAGTGGCCCGTGAATATGTTTGTCCATTTTGTCAACCTGCCTTGGTCTAGTTCGCGATCGCGATTTATCAAGTTGCGATCGCGAATTAAAGAGCACTTGCTTACTTTAGAGTTTTTTTTTTAACTTCAACCAACTTTCAATGTAAATATTAACTAAAACCTTCAAAACAACACTTAATATGAAACATTAGAATTGATCAATTCCCTTTGTCAAGATCAAAAGAGGTCTAAGGCTTAGGTTTAACTACCCTAGTCCAACAAACACTGACAAGAAAGATAAACAGCTAGTATTAGTTTGAGCCCAACTAGTACAACAACTAGGGTTAACTATTTTAGGCCACGTGGTTTGGCTATTATTCGCAGGTTGTTATAGGACAATAGAGCCCAAGTCATTACATCTAGGCTCTACAGAATTAATCTATGCTTTGGCATTATCTTTGAGAGTGAATGTTAAAAGGCATAATCTTACCACCTCTATAGACATACCATTTTGCTTAAATATGTCATAAATCTCTACGAAATTAGTTATGTGAGCATTGAGGTCTTTGTGAGAGAGGACATGGAATTGAAGAGTGTTGGTAAGCATCTAAATAAATGTTGACTTAATCTTAAAGGTAATAACATTAATGGTAGGTCGAGTGATAGCTGGTTGCAATCCATCAAGAGGTGGTGTTGCAAAGTCTTTTAAGGGTCGGTCTCCTTGATTAGCCATCTCTTGAGTTGGTTATTGTTCTTGCCTTTTTTTGGTTTAAGGTATGTTCAATTTCTAGATCAGGAGAAAAAATGTCTTCTTCATTCCCATGATTTCGAGCTCTAGTCATGCACCTAAAACAAAGAGACAACATATAATGGTTAAAAATAGAAAATAAAATACAAAATTAATAACTTAATGTTAAAGTCATCGATCCCCAGCAACAATGCCAAAAACTTGATGATGGGTACGTGCTATGTGTAAAAACCCTTAAACTGCAAGTACACAGGTCAAAAGCAATAGAGTGTACTTATGATTATGAATAATCATTCCCACAAGTATCGAGTTTAAGTACTAAGTATCTTGTATCTTATATTATTTAGAGAATCAGTAAAGAATGGCAATTAAAGTTGTAACTAAAAGAAGTAAATTAATATTGGTAGCAATGAGAGATAATCAATGGATGAGAATAGCTAGGGGTTCAACTTCACTTAATGACGTTTTAATGGCTTCCTAATCCTTGCCTAATTAGTTCACGTATCACATGATACTATAAAGTCACTATGGGGATCAATTAATGCTCTCGAGTAGAAATTGACATATAAAGCATGCTAAACTAAAGGTTCCTTAACTCAAAAGCTAAACATCATGTAATTGCCTTAAAAAACAAAACTCCAAGGATAGAATTGGTTTATTAAGTTTTCTTTGAGTATATTCAATATCCAACTTATCACTTAAAATTAAAATTTTATCATTAGATAAACATAATATAAGCATAACTTAAATGTTTTATTTAACTAAAAAAAATCATTTAAAATGATAAGTCCAAATAATAAACTAAAATTTCTATTTAAAATATTAATTTATTAATTTTTCAATATATTTTAATGAAGTGACTTTTATGTCTTTAATACATCTTTAAATGATTACTAATACGCTAAAAATTCTTTATTTTACTTTATATCTTTAAATTATTTTTCGCTTTTATACTCTTATTTTTATATATTTATGAGAAAATTTATTTTCATTATATGATTGTTGTTTTATTTTTAGGTAATTTTAAATATATATTTGATTGTTAGATCTTAACATCAATATTATAAAGTTAAATATGTCCAATAAAAGATTTTTAAATAATTTTTAATAATTATAGTTATTAAACAAATTTGTCAGATTCAATATTTAAAAATTTTAATATTTATTATATTTAGTGCTTAAGATTCAACATTTAATTTTTCATACTTAATTTTTATTTTTATCAAATACTACCTTACTCTTTTATTCTTGTTTTTAATTTAAAAAGTATGTTCATTCATCCGTAGTTATACGATATCTACAAAATAAAATAATTTTACAATATGAAATATCAATATGAAATTAATCTTTAACACTACTAATAACTGCACATTAGTTTAGTTTTGAAATCATAATTTTATTTTCATTATAAATTTTTTCAATAACTCTACATTCTTATCAATTATGGAGATCTCATCCAATATGATGTTACTGAAATTCATACAGCACACCAGAATAAATATTAGAGATGATACTCGATAATATATCATCATAGATTATTGAACAATCAGAATAGATATAAGAGAGGATACTCAATAATATATCATCATAGATTACTGAACAATCAATCCTAAACTTCTAAATCTCTAAAAAAAAAAAGACAAAAACTTTCAGCAAAAAAGATAAAATCATGAATCTAAAATAATATCTCGAAAGAGAGAGCAAAGCGAATGTTGATGAGTTGACGAATGTGAAAAGGATTCTCAAATTCTTTTCTCTTGTTTCTGGGCTAAAGTTCAATTACTACAAGAGTGTTGTAATCCGGCTTAATGTGGATAGCGAATGAGCACAAAATATAGCTAAAATGCTACTCTATAAACCATTATTTTTACTGGTTATGTATCTAGGTATTCCAATTGATATCAACCAAAAAGGAAGAAAGTATGGGATCCTTTATAGACAGGATTGCAAAGAAATTAACTTTATAGAAATTGAAATTCCTTTCTTTTGATGACAAACTGACATTCATCAAAGAGTCATTGGCTAATCCCTCAATTTATTATTTCTCAATTTTTAAGATCTTAGCAAGTATTCCAAAAATAATTAATTCCTTGTTTAGGAATTTCTTTTGGGGCAGTTCTGAAGAAAAAAGGAAGATGTGTTTAATTAATTAAGAATCCATACAACTACCAAAAATCATTGGAGGTCTTGGAGTTAGGTCTCTCTAGCACAAAAATAAAGCTCTCCTCTTCAAATACTTATGGCGACTCATGGATGACTAGCAAGATGTGGTTTCCAAAAAGTACAATATTACACCTAGTATGCCTTTTAACTCATATGTAAACTCTTCACATTTTCTACTTTATAGAAAGATATATGGTGCACTAAAGATAAAAGCTCCCTTTTACAAAGGAATCAAATTCTTTTTGGGAAACAGAGGAAATTTCATTTCTGGTTTGACCAATAGGCAATAGAAGTTCCTCTTCAAGACATATTTATTAGGCTTTTTATTTTATCACTTGATTAGTAGTCTCTAGTTAAGAACATGGTGTTATGGGATAGTTTTCAACAGGAATGGTGTCTCAGATGGACCCGCCTCATGTGTGGGAGTAAGGTTGAATTGAAAGAACAAATGCTTCACATCATCAAGGATGTACCTTTTTCTCCATATTGTATACAATTTGGATGTATCACCCTAAAAAGGGAATACTTAGTCAGATTTGGGACTAACCATATAGTATCCATATCTGTAAATAGCTCCTTTAACCCTCTATCAAATGTGTCTAACGTATGGAAAAGCTTGGTCCCACTTAAGGTTGAAATATTTTTGTGGCTTGTTATTTTGAATTGGTTAAACACTAGAGGCTCTTTGCTATCTAAAGGCATCTTGAATATTGATGACTGTAAATGTTCTCTATGTAACATGGAACTAGAAACTACTAACCATTTGTTGCTTTAATGCCCAATATTTAATTCTATATGGTATAAATTCATAGCTTAGTAGGGAAACATTTGGGTAATACCTAATACCTTAAAGGAGTTATTCTTACTATGGGAAGGAGTTATTCTTACTATGGGAAAATTTTGTAAAAGGTTAGTTTCAGAAGAGGGTATGGATGTCCATCTTTTTAAGCAGTGATATGGTTTGTTTAGCTTATGAGGAATGAGGCTTTTTTTTCAAGGAAAAGGGTTTACGCTGAGCAATTGTTCTACCTCATTGCTTATATAGTTATGGCTTGGTCGACGACAACAAATAATGTTGATTTGCTTCAAAGCCAGGATTTTCTTTAGTCAGTTGATGCTATCAAAAGGTACTACCCTGTTGCAAAGTGCAACCCACCTTTTTTTTAGCAGCCCCCTCCTTCTAGTGTGTTTAAATGAAACACGGATGGCTCCTCTTGTGGGAAACATGGCCTGTTGGAGCTAGAAAAGTGTTAAAGGATCATTTTGGTATGGTTCACCATTTATTTTCTATTCCATGTGGTATTGTTGATTCTAATGTAGCTGAGGAGATTGCTACTCATAAAGTACTACAGGTTATATCTAAAAATCTCTCTTATTGTATGTCCAACTTTATTTTTGAATCTGACTTGTCCAATGCCCGTTGGATGGTTTAGCAATCAGATTCACCTAGACCATGAGAACTCCATTTTGAATTTAGTAAAATTGAGAATTTAAAAGCTAAGATTAATATTGTGTCCTTTATGCACACACATAAAGAAAACAACTCCAAGGCTGATGCCCTTGCCAAGCAAGGTGTTTGTAGAATTGTTGAATTCATAGCTTTGATATAACTAATCTTGTCTTTATAATTGGGACTATTCGTGGTTTGGGGAGTATTGTTTGAAATATGTTTTTATTAGTATATTATTTGTGTAGGTGAGGAATATTAGCTTGTGATCTTCATTTACTACAATTTTGGTATGTTCCACTCTATTTCAATATTAAAGTGTTATGGAATTGATGTGAGCCACAAAAATTGTTAACTAACTTCAAAAAAAAAAAAAAGAATGACCATTTGTGAGATGGTTTGCACCGCCAATTTATCTCCTTAGGGGCTAAGAAATTTTCTTAGCACTTAAGAATTGTTAGCCTATAAACAAGCTTGATTGGCACAAGTGAGACATGTGTGTAGTGAGAGATAGGTTTAATGCATGCATGAGTGGCATAGGCATAAGGTCATGGCACAATCGAATAAGTGGTGAGCTGATGAGAGTGGTTGAGTGATCTTGTTGTGAGGAAAAAATAAAGAGTGTGGTTTCTCATATTTCAAGAGAAAGCATTGTTGTTCTCTCCTTAGGTAATATAGAGCGAGGATGTAACTCCTATAATTTTTCAGATAATATTCTTTTATTATTGCTCGTGGTTTTTACCTAATATGTTTAGGAATTTTCATATTAAATTTTGTGAGTTCAAATTTTCTTTAATTTTATTTTTTCAGTTACTCTAGTTGCAATTTGCTTTATTTCATTCACTATTTTGATCGTACAATAATACATCCAATTACAACAAGTGGTATCAGAACCTGGTTCGAGAATTGCAATACAAGTAATGACAATGGTGGAAAAAAGGTTTGAAATTGAGAAATTTAATGGGAGAAATTTATCACTGTGGAAAATTGAAGATAAAGGCAATATTAAGGAAAAATAATTATCTAGCGGCTATTAGTGAAAGGCTGAATGAATTCACAGATGACAATAAATGCAATGAGATGGACGAAAATGCTATTGCAAATCTTCATTTGGCATTAGCAGACAAAATACTGTCAAGTGGAGAAGAAAAGAAAATAGCAAAGGAGATTTGGGAGCACGTCACTAAATTGTATGAGGCCAAATCCATCCACAAAAAATTTTCCTTAAGAGGAAGCTTTATACAATTTGGATGGCAGAATCTACTTCAGTGACGGAGCATAGAAATACCCTGAATACTTTATTTTTTCAACTCACATCATTGGAATATAAAGTAAAGCCAAATGAACGTGTTGAACTTCTACTTCAAAGTCTACCTGATTTGTATGATCAACTCATCACCAACTTGACAAATAATGTCCTACAAATTATGAACAAGAAATGAGAATTCTAGTTGAACGAACACTACTTTTTGTTCTCACAAAGGTGTCCTTACCTTTTTGTGAACATTGTGTTACAAGCAAGCAACATCGTGTAAACTTCAACATATCTAATTCTAAAAATAAAGTTATTCTAGAATTGGTTCATTTTGATGTGTGGCAAACACCAGTACCATCATTAGGAGGAGCAAAGTATTTCGTGCCCTTTATTGATGACTAATCTAGGAGCTATTAGGTGTATCATATCAAGAAGAATACCAATGTTTTAAAGTCTTCAAAGTATTCAAAGCACAGATAGAACTTGATTTTGGAAACAAGATCAAGGGTTTAAGGTCAAAAAATGGAGGTGAATATACCAATGAAGAATTTAATAAATTTTGTAACAAAAAAGGCATTAAAAGGCAGTTCATTATGGCATAACTCCTTAGCATAACAAAGTGGCAAAACAGATGAACAAAACCCTATAGGAGGGAACTAGGGCAATGTTTGGAGTTATTGGCCTGCCGATGTCATTTTTGGTAGAAGCAGTTAACACCATATGTTATGTGATAAGTTTATCTCCATCGACTGTAGCTGAGTTGAAGACACCTATGGAGATGTGGACTAGTAAACCTATTGATTACTCAAACCTTCATATGATGTATAAGGCCTATGAGACTACAAAGCTAGATCCAAAATCCTGGAAATGCATTTTCTTAAGATATGTAGAAAGAGTTAAAGGGTATCACCTATGGGATCCTACTGCCCATAATGTCATCATCAATAAAGATGTGATATTTATAGAGGATTAACTACAATAGAAAGGTGAAAGTGGTACTTCAAAAGAAATTTTAAAGACTACAATACATGTGGAAAAAGAGTTTCAACAAAAGGATTCTTATACTACAACACCAGAACATGAGGAAAGAGAATTAGTTGAGTCTAAAGGAACTTGTGATTAACTTGGAATTCTGATTATTTTATTAAGATTAATGTTGCATATTACTTTTTAATTGAGGACAGAGAGCCATTAAATCTTTAAAAAGCAATGGATAGTCCATATGCAGCTTAGTGGATAACAACAATACATGAAGTAATTGAAGCTCTATATAAGAATCATACTTGGGAACTTGCACCGTTACCATAAGAAAGAAAGCTAATTGGTAACAAATGGGTTTACAAGATCAAATGTAATAGCAAGGATCAAGTGGAGAGGTATCATGCAAGATTGGTTGTAAAAGGGTATACTGAGAAAGTAGGCATTAACTTTAATGAAATATTTTCCCCTATGGTTCGACTTATAACAATTCAAGTAGTCTTAGCAATATGTGCTACATTTGACCTACATCTAAAGAAACTAGATGTGAAAACTGCTTTTCTTCATGGAAGTCTTGAAGAAAAGATCTATATGTTATAAGCAGAAGGTTTTGAAGAACAATGAAAAGAGAACTTGGTTTACAAGTTGAAAAAATCTCTGTGTGGCTTAAAACACGTTTTGAGGTATTGGTACAAGAGATTTGATTCCTTCATCATAAGCCTTGGATACAATAGGCTAGATGTAGACCCTTGTATGTATTTCAAGAGGTTTGGTGAAAATGATTTCATCATTTTATTTTTATATGCCAATGGCATGTTAGTAGTAGGCCCCAATAAAGATCATATCAAAAGAATTAAAGGCACAGTTGGTTAGGGAATTTGAAATGAATGACTTGGGACCAATAAATAAGATTCGAGGGATGTAAATTCATCGAGACAAAAATAGCAGGAAGATTTGGCTACTTCAAAAAAAGTAATTGGAAAAAATCTTATGACGCTTCAACATGCAAGATTGTAAGCTAATTTCTACCCCACTTCCTATTAATTTCAAGTTATCCTCCAGTATGAGTCCTAGCAGTGAAGCAAAAGGGATAGATATTTCTCAAGTACTATATGCATTAGCAGTGGGAAGTTTAATGTTTGTTATGATATGTACAAGACCAAATATTACACATGTAGTGGGAGTTGTTAGTCCATACATGTCAAATCCTAGTAGAGAGCATTAGAATATTATGAAGAGGATCTTAAGGTATATCAAAGGAACCTCAGATATTGCATTATGTTATGGAGGATCATACTTTATTGTCAAAGAATAAGTCGACTTAGGTTATGTAAGTGATTTGGATAAAAACAAATCCATGATAGGTTTTGTGTTTGCACTTGTTGGCAGAGTTGTATGTTGGGAATCAAAACTACAATCAATTATTGCTACATCAACAATGAAAGCAGAATACATAGCAGCTACACAAACCATTAAAGAAGTAATGTGATTGAACATGGCATTGGAAGAACTCGGTGACAAATAAGATAAAGTTTCTCTATTTAGTGATAGTCAGACTGTTTTGCATCTTGCAAGAAATCTAGCCTTTCATTCAAGGACAA
The DNA here is from genome assembly GCA_949677035.1 of Omphalea diandra. Taxonomy (NCBI): domain Eukaryota; kingdom Viridiplantae; phylum Streptophyta; class Magnoliopsida; order Malpighiales; family Euphorbiaceae; genus Omphalea; species Omphalea diandra. The sequence continues at coordinate 2,941 of CATIWR010122286.1, read as the reverse complement.
AACACTTTCAAGTTTAGTACCACTTTATTCGAGAAAAAGTGGAAGAATGAACTGTTAATTTGTCAAAAATTCATGCCAAAGACAACCTAGCAAATTTTATGACAAATGTTATCAACAGTGATAAGTTTATTTAGTGTCAATCCTCTTATGGCTTGATAGAGACACAATTAGCATCAAAAGGCAGGATAGAAAGAATGGTGTGAAGATGTGATTAGTCCTCAATCAAATCTTTAAGTGAGAGATTGTTAACCAACTTTAAAAAAAAAAAAAAAAAAAAAAAGAAAAGAATGGCCATCTGTGAGGCAGTTTGCACCGCCAATTTATCTCCTTAAGTGCCAGGAAATTTTCTTAGCACTTAAGAATTGTTAGCCTATAAACAAGCCTGATGGACATAAGTGAGAGATGTGTGTAGTGAAGATAGGCATAATGCATGCATGAGTGGCATGGACATAAGGTCACAGCATATATGAATGAGTGGTGAGTTGGTGAGAGTAGTTGAGTGATCTTGTTGTGACGAAAAAAATAGTGTGTTTTCTCATATTTCAAAAGGGAGTGCTATTGTTCTCTCCTTAGATAATAAAAGAGAAGTTATAACCGCTATAATTTTTTATAATGATATTCTTCTATTATTGTTTGTGGTTTTTACCGAATTTGTTTGGAATTTTCCACCTTAAATTATGTGAGTTCAATTTTTCTTCAATTTTATTTTTCAATTACTCCAATTGTGATTTACTCTATTTCATTCACTATTCTGATCCTATAAATATACATCCGGTTACAACAAAAATGATTGGCTTTGGTTGGTTTTAATTGGATCTTTTTCCGACTTTTGGCCTACTCCTCAATCACATATTACTACTACATTTCCCATTAGGAGCAACACATCTCCATATGGTTGCTCACTCGAACTCCTTCTTTTTATTCTGTTCTTCAACTATTTTTTGGATCAATGTCATGTATTCTGAGGTTATGGGGTTTTTCACATGATCTTTGGATTGCTGAGGTCCTCATATGGATGTATCTAGGAAAGCCTATTGGTTTGGGTAGCTTGCACCCTTAAATCATGTTTTTCCACATATTATTGATTAACAAAATTACTTTTATCAAAAAAAAAAAGAGAAAAAAGTTATTTTCAAAGAAAAAAGAGAAGGCTACAATTTAGAATTTTTTTTTTTTTCAAAACAACTCTTACTGTTTTATTCTTTTGAACAAAAACCAATATCATAGAAAATAATAAAATCTATTATGGGATTTGGAAATAAAGTTAGTCATTTGATATTTTAACAATTTTATGAGTAACAAATTTTATCTTATATATTATAAAATAGTAAATAATTTTTTTAATCTAGTGTTTGTTATAAATACAATTAAGCATTCTAAAAATATCAAAATAAATATTATTAAAGTTCAATGATATTTAAGCATCCGTAAATATTTATACTTAATATGAAAGTTTTTTCTTCTACTATGTAAAATTGTTTGCATTATGTACATAATAAGCAATATATTTTTATTGAATATCTTGCTTAATTTTTCCCTTTGTTTGAAATAGATGTATTTTAAATTTGACATTAAATTACATATTTTCATTATTTTTTGATATATTTATTCTGCAATAGGATGAATATTTTTCTCTAGCTAATTTTTTTATTTAATTTTGATATTTTTGTACATTAATTCTCTTTTTTAAATATTAAAAGTTTTTTTTATTAAATTTATCACTTCACTTGTTAGCGTAGCTATTATCAATTTAATTATTTATATTCAAGTAGTTTTTTTCTTTAATTTATTAATACTGTAGTTTTATTCTTTAATTTATTAATACTTTTATTTTCATTATTTTAATATTTGTTCTCTCATAAAAAAAAAAAAAAAATTACGCATAACTATTGTGTAACTTCTTTTTATCTTCCTCACTTTAAAATTCCGGCTTGGCTCTGCTCGGCAAAAAACAAACTAAAATGCATACAAGTGTTTGGCGAAAGACCATGAAATTCCACCAAAAAAAAAATAAAATAAAATGCAAACATAGTTATGAATGTTTCCTATCATACCAACTATAAATGCGACCCTAGATAGAGAGGTGCTATAGTGGCGGAAGACCATGAAATTCCACCCAAAAAAAAAAAAAAAATGCAAACATAGTTATGAATGTTTCCTATCATATCAACTATAAATGCGACCCTAGATAGAGAGGTGCTATAATGGCAGCATAAAGGACGTACTCCCCCCAACCATTGGGTCTCACACCCACTCAATTTTTTTTTTTTTTCCCCTGAAATATCGGCAACCTACGCACTCATCAGCCGCATTATTGGCAGCCAAGAAAAAGAACATTCATACTCAAATTGTATTTGTAGTTTCCAATACTCTTTGAAAATAAAAATATTTTTAAAAATAGTTTCATGTCGAAAATAAAAATAGTTAAGCTTCCTTCTTTTGTGAAAAATAATTCATTTACTTTGAAAATAAATATTTTTAAAAATTTATTTTTTATGTTTAAAATATATTATAAAAACATTAATTTTTCTAATATACAAAATTATAATAAAATTTAGATTATAAATATTTTATATTTATATTATTTATTATTTGATATAAAAAAGCTTAAAAAATAAAAATTCCTATGAATCCTTCTAAATGTCACGGCTACGCCGATTAACAATGATTGATGACAGATGTAGATAGTTAAAAATAATAGATAATATTATATATATATATATATATATATATATATATATATATATATATATATATATATATATTCACATTTGGATAAATTTGTTAAATCATGAAAAATTACTAAAAAAATCATTTTCTTTTAATTTCTTAGTTTTTCATTAATCAAAAAATATTTTTTTTATTATCTAATTTTTCCGAGCATTTCAATAAATGAAAAATAAGAATATTTTCCGTGAAACAAAAAAATGAATATAAATAT
>CATIWR010122284.1:0-33705 GCA_949677035.1 Omphalea diandra | reverse complement strand
TATATATATATATATATATATATATATATATATATATATATATTACTAATTAACCCTCTTAATTAGTATATATATTATTAATAATTTCACTATTTATTAATTAGTAGTATATATTAAAAAAATTTAATTTAACATTTAATATGTGAGTTATTAGTTATAATTTTTTAAATTATCACTTATTTATTTTAGTCATTGAATGATTAAAAGTGAAAAATATAAAATTTATTTTATTTTAGTTCATAAAGATAAGAAAATATAAAGTTTAATTTTTAAAAATTAAAATAACCGAATACCTGAAATGATATCGAACCGTCTCAAAAAATCGAAAATCAAATTGAATTGTATTGAATTTATAAAGAATCGAATCGAATCAAACTAAAAATTTGGATGATATAAATTCCCTATTTTTACAATATCTAAAATTTCAATTTGATTCTGAAGATTTCTAAATGTCTTAATTGAGCCAAACCGTGGTCGCTCCTAATTATTTATATACTAACTGCTCTAAAAACAAGACTTGAACACATTTACCCTAAAAAATAATTTTATTTCTATGTCATATCCTCTCCCATTAAATATAAATTTTTTAAATAATAATGTGACACTTTGAACAAATTACTTTTAGACAGTTTTAATAAATAGAATAAAAAATCCGTTACGATAAAATTTATCACCGTAATTATTTTATCCTTATGACCATATCCTCTTTCAGTAAGCTTAATCATCACAAATACATTAGCGTTGTAACCTCAGAAAATATTTTTTGATATTTACATCACATGGTATAAGAGCCAATCAGTTCGCCAACATGAATCAACTTATTCTTATATCATGTCTTTGTTCCGTCCCTATTCATGCTTGCCACACATTCTTTGTCAGACTTAATATCAAAAATTACTTGGCTTGAAAGACCCATGTTCTAACTCTGCTCATTCCTTTTATTCACAGGATCTCTCTCTCCTTCTCTCTCTCTTTTCTTTAATTTTGCTTATGATATTTTCTTTTTTTAGTTCTCTCTATTTCGATTAATTATATATTAATTATTACTGAATTTAAATTTTGAAACTTTTCACCATCCAAAAATAACAAGACCTTAATTTAGTTCGTAAGCTCAATGAAATTCCAATATAGTAATACTATTTTTCAAGTTTATCAATAGATTATCCTTATTTTAATTTTATCTAAACATAATTACTTATAATTAAAATTTTATATAAATTTAGCTAAAATTTTGACATAATCACCCTATAATTTATAGAATTATAAATAAAACTATTTACTTGATAAGATAATATGTGCTAATACTGTTAATTTTATATCAAAATCTCTTAGTAACATATTATTAAAAATTAAAATTCAATATGACTTTTTTATAAAAAAAAACAAATCTATTGTTGCACAAAATCTAGTCATCTCTCTTTTTGCTTTAAAAATAACTTTTCTTTTTTAATATTTTGAGATTACCGTTAGTACATTTTATCAATCAGTAAACTCTTTTTTTTTTTTTACTAAAATGAGTTATTTTACTTTATTTATTAGTTTTTATTTTATCTCTCTTAAGAGAGATTTTGTTTTAGATTGGCAAAATATATCAATCTGCCCCTAAACTTTCACATTTTTGATATTGAACTCTCATACTTTTTTTTATTTCGCATTGAGCACTCAAACTTTCAAATTTATTCACATCACATATTTTTTAATAGCTCCGTTGTGCATGCGTTCGCTAATCCGTTAAAACCGTGTGAGGAGTTGAAATGATAAAATTAACCTTGCCAAATTGGTCATCTTGAGCCGTTAAACTTTTATCAAATTTATTGTTGAGCCCCTCAACATTTGTAATTATATATTTCTAGTAATAATATATTTGTAATAATATATTTATTATTTATAATTATATTTATTATTAGAGTAATATTTATAATTTATCATTACATATTTACAATATATAATTATATATTTATTATGTTTAATTATATATTATAATTATATAAATTATATATAAAAAATGAAACAATTTTATATATAATATATATAAATTGTCTTAGTTATGGCTAAAAACATATATAAATTGTTTTAATCTATGACTAAAAATAATGATCTTATGCAATGTCTCATTTTTCCATTCTGAGTATTTAAAAACATTTATACATGTGTCTAGAATCACTCAGTATCATAATTCTAGCAATCAATTATAAATTATGTACGTGACTTTATATTTTCAAAACCAATAGTCTATGACAAATTATAGTGCTTGTATGCACATCCCTCATTTCTTCATTTTGAGCATTTAGAAACATTTATCCAGGTGTTTGAGATCACCTTATATTATAATTCTCATAATCAATAATAGATTGTGTGCAACTTCTTATTTCAAAACTAGTGTGATACAAATTTCGATGAAAAAAAAAGATAGTCTACAGTTAAAAATAATAATCATATGCACTTTCTTATTTTTTTCATTTTGAGCATTTAAAAATATTTATACAGGTGCCTAAGATCACCTTATATCATACTCCTGAAAATCAATCACAGATTATGTGTGTGGATCCATGTTTTCAAAGCCAATGCGATACAAAATTCATTTGAAAAGATGATGGTTTATGGCTAAAAATAATATTTATATGCACTATCTTATTTTTATGTTATGAGCATTTAAAAACATTTATGCAAGTGTATGAGATCACCCTATATCATAATTTTGGTAATAAATCATAGATTATGTGTGTGGCTCCATTTTTTCAAAACCAATGTTGTACGTATCTCGTTTGAAAAGAGGATAGTTTATTGCTAAAAGTAGTGATCATATGCACTTCATCGTTTCTCCATCTAGAGCATTTAGAAACATTTATACAAGTGTCTGAGATCACCTTGTATCATAATTTTGGCAATCAATCACAAATCATATATGTGGTTCCATGTTTTCAAAACAAGTGCAGTATGAATTTCATTTGAAAAGATGATAGTTTATGGCTAAAAATAGTGATCAAATGCAGTGTCTCATTTATCCATTTTGAGCATTTAGAAACATTAATATAAAATTTTTAGATAATCCTATATCATAATTCTTGTAATTAATCACAAATTATGTGCGAGGCTCAATATTTTCAAAACCGGTGCAATACAAATTTGGATCAACAAAATGATAGTTTATGGCTAAAAATAGTGATTATATGTATTGTCTTGTTTTTCCATTTTGAACATTTAAAAATATTTATATAGGTGTTTGAGGTCACCAATTATCATAATTATGAAAATCACTCACAGATTATATGTATGGCTTCATAATTTCAAAACTAATGTAGTATGAATTTCGATAAAAGAGATGATAGGTTATGGCTAAAAATAGTAATCGTATGTACTACATCATTTTCTCAATTTTGAGTATTTAGAAACACTTATACAAGTGTTTAGGATTAACTTGTATTATAATTCTAGCAGTAAATCACAAATTATGTGCATGACTCCATATTTTCAAAATCAATGTGATATGAATTTCGACCAAAAAAAGGATAGTTTATGCCTAAAAGTAATGATCTTATGCATTTCCCCATGTCTCCATTATAAGCATTTAGAAACATTATACAGGTGTATGGGATCACCCTATATCATAATACTTGTAATCAATCAAAGATTATATGTGTGGCTCAATATTTTCAAAACCAGTGCAACAAAAATTTTGATCGAAAAGAGGATACTCTATGGCTAAAAATAGTGATCACATGCACTATTTTGTTTTTCTATTTTAGTATTTAGAAATATTTATACAAGGTTTGAGATCACCCTATATCATAATTTTGACAATCAATCACTTATGTTTGTGGCTCTATATTTTCAAAATCAGTGCGGTATGAATTTTGATAAAAAAGAAGATAGTCTATCGCTTAAAGTAGTGATCATATGCACTTCATTATTTCTTCATTCTGATTATTTAGAAACACTTGTACAAGTGTTTGACATCACCCTATTTCATAATTCTTGTAATCAATGACAAATTATGTGTCTGACTTAATATTTTCAAAACTAGTGCAATATGAATTTCGATCGAAAAGAGGATAGTCTATGGCTGAAAATAGTGATCGTATCCACTTTTCTGTTTCTCCATTCTAAGTATTTAGAAACATTTATACAAGTGTCTAAGGTCATATATATCATAATTCTTGTAATCAATCACAATTTATGTGCATGACTCAGTATTTTCAAAACCAGTGCAGTATAAATTTCAATAAAAAAGAGGATAGCTTATGACCAAAAACAGTGATTGTATGCAGTTTCTCATTTTTCACTCTGAGCATTTAGAAACTTCTATACAAGCGTTTGGGATCTCCCTATATCATAATTGTAGAAATTAATCACAGATTATATATGTGCTTCATATTTTCAAAATCAATATAGTACAAATTTCGATTAAAAAGAAGATAGCCCATGGATAAAATAGTGATTGTATGCACTTTTTTTTTTTTTTCATTTTGAGCATTTAGAAATATTTATATAGGTTTTTGAAATCACCCTATATCATAATTCTGACAATTAATTACAAAGTATGTATGTGGCTCCATATTTTCAAAATTTGTGTGGCATGACTTTCGATTGAAAATAGGATCGTCTCTGTAAAACTAGTGATCGTATGCACTTCTTCATTTCTCTATTCTAAGCATTTAGAAATATTTATACAAGTATCTAGGATTATCCTGTATCATAATTTTCGTAATCAATAACAAATTATGTGTCTAACTCCATATTTTCTAAACCAATGGGATACAAATTAGATAAAAAAAGATGATGGTTTAAAACTAAAAATTGTGATCGTATGCACTTTCCCGTTTCTTCATTTTGAGCATTTAGAAAATTTTATATAGGTGTCTAGATCACATTGCATCATAATTCTTGTAACCAATCACAAAATATGTGCAAGGCTCAATATTTTTAAAAATCAGTGTGGTATGAATTTCAATAAAAAAAAATAGTCTATGGCTTAAAATAGTTATCATATGCACTCTTAATTTTTCATTTTGAGCATTTAGAAACATTTATATAAGTGTCTGGGATCACCTTGTATCTTAATTATAACAATCAATAACAAATTATTTGCATTTCTCCATATTTTCAAAACCAGTACATTACGCATTTTGTTCGAAATGAAGATAGTCAACATCAAAAATAGTGATAATATGCACTATCTCGTTTTACTATTTTAAGTATTTAGAAACATTTATACATGTGTTTGGGATCACCCTTACCATAATTCTTGCAATCAATCCTAAATTATGTGTATGGCTCTATATTTTCAAAACCAATACATTTCGATTTTTGATTGAAAGGTGCATAGTCATAGCTAAAAGGAGTGATTGTATGCACCATGTCTATTTTCCATTCTGAGCCTTTTGATCCATTTATATAGGTGTTTGGGATCACCATGTATAATATTTTTAACAATCAATCACAAATTATGTGCATGGCTCCACATTTTAAAAACTAGTGCAATATGAATTTCGATTGAAAAAATGATAGTCTATGGCTAAAAATAGTGATCGTAAACACTATCTTATATTTCCATTATGAGCATTTAAAAACATTTATACAGGTCTCTACGATCACCCTATATCATAATTATTGCAATCAATCACAGATTATGTGTGTGGCTTCATTTTTTCAAAATCAATGTGGTATAAATTTCGATTGAAAAGAGAATAGCTTATGTCTAAAAATTGTGATAATATGCATTGTCTCATTCTCCCATTTTGAGCATTTAAAACATTTATATAGGTGCATGAGATCACCCTAGATCGTAATTCTTGCAATCAATCCTAGAATATGTGTGTGGCTTCATATTTTCAAAATCAGTATGGTACGAATTTTAATCGAAAAGAGGATAGTCTATCACTTAAAAAAGTGATCTTATGCATTATATCATTTTTCCATTCTAAGGATTTAGAAATATTTATACAGGTGTCTGGGATCTCTCTGTTTTATAATTTTGGCGATCAATCATAGATTATGTGCAAGTATATATACACTGATTCTAGATAATGGTTTAGATCAGTCTAGTTTGGTTATTAGACCGAATAAAAATTAATAATCAGTACTGTCCTAAATTGCTATTATGGTTTGGATTGGTTCAATTATTTTCAGTTCTTTTTAATTTTGGTCATTTTTTAGTTCGATATATCTAGGATTCATACTCACCCTTATTGGAAACCTTAAGGTTACTCTATGAAAATTACTTCTTGAAGCACATTTAGTGTAGAAAACCCCCAAACCCTAACTCATCCAACTCATTCCAATGTAGAATTAAACCTTTCTCTTCATCTTTCATGCATTCTCTTGACATTTTAGAGGAAGATATTGAACTTGTGAGCCTCTAAAGGCACAAAAACATACAAAGGCATCCAAGAATCCCCTCATCCTTTCCCTTCTTTTTTTTTTTTTTTTTTAAATTTTCAAAAACCTAGTATTTGGGGGTTATACAACCTTTGTATAGGTAGTACAACCCTAGTTTCCTAGGCATAGATTTGTGTTTCCTCTTTTCTTCTCATTTAGATTTCTTTTATCAAAGGCATCCTCCTATGTTTTTTTATCACTCTAGTGATAGAATAGGGTAAAGGATCCTTATTCACTTCAAAATGGAGTTTCGATAGGTTTGCAATGGTTTTCATGGTTTCGTTCATCGTAATGTTCGTGCTTTCTAATGTGGGTTTAATGATGGTTTTCAATTATGTTTAGAACATTTTAGGGCAGTGGCCAAGTGAGGAACTTATGGTTCAAAGGATCTTGAGAGCTTCTTCTATGTTTGTTTTAATACTCAAAACATGTGAATAGTATTTCAGCTCTCAATCTCCCCTATTCTTGTGTTGTATGCTAACCTTACATTTTTAGTGGTACATATGGATGTCATACTCTTTTAGAGCTATATAAGGTGAGGATTTGTAAATCTTATGATCCTTCTTGTGATGAGTTGTTGCTTTAGGGCGTTAAACATTCTTTAAATCCTTATATTGCATGTTTTACTTCTTTTGATGCTTATGGTTCATATGCTCTGATTTTGTATGTTTGTTGGATGGTTATGTGGGGATGTGATATTATGGATTTAGATGCATATCTACACACTTTTTACATAGGAGAGATGGTAATATGTGTTATATTCCTTCCATGTACTTTGAGTTCATTTGATTTGTTTAACACTTGTTTCGTTTACTAACTTATTCTTCTTTTTTGGGTGTAGGTGTTGTGTTTGAGTAAGACCACAAATTAGTCTCAACGGTCACACTTTGTGGTCATGGATGAATGGATGACAATGCATGCCTATTCCCTTTACCATGATGCTTGACACCTCCCTTAACCTTTGCCATGATGCTTGAACCCCTCCCCTTTTGAAATAATTATGCTTGGATGAATGGATGATACTACATGCTTATCCTTTTTGTGATGATGCATGACCCCTACCCCTTTTGAGTTGATGATTTGACTTATCGAAATGAATCACACTTAGATGCATGTTTAGGGGCATTAATTGGACTAATTAATAACTCAGTTAAAATATTAAAAGTGAACCAAATATGCTCAAAGGTCAGATCTCAATATCTAGGCGGTTTGGGGTGCCTAACCTTTTTCCCAAGCCATACCCAATCTTTGACGAGGTTAAGATGAAATGAGTCTTCAATTAGCTTAAAATAAGTTTTGATTTTGCCTTCCCTAAATTCTTGTCTCAACCAAAGTCGGGTGATGACTCCACATTTATTCAGAATGGTACCAACATATTATCCCACATTTAGTCTCCTGATGATTAACATTTTAGACTTAAGGCTTTGAAGTCACGTAAGGCCTAAAAAGATTCCCTACTGATCCAAATGCACACCATATTTTTGGGTTATTACCGATGTAAAAATCCTTATCCTCTTGATCCCCCTAATGATTGATAAAAGGATGGAGTCGCAAGCAAGATTTCACTGGTTTAAGCGCAACTATAAAACTTGAGGCGCTCATAATGGCGGCTCCACTTGGGACTCAAAATTAACTTTCCATTTAATCTTTGGTTCACTTTTAATATTTAAAACCTAATTGCATTCATGTAACCTTCACACTTCACCACATGCATTAGGTGCCCTTAGATAAACTGATGGTTCTTCAAACTTGAGACTTAAGCTCTATTTAGGGTTAGGAGATTATAGAAAAGATTCATCACTCTTGAGCCTAAAACCTTTGAGCATATCAAATGGGGGATCTCAATAACCGCTACCCATGCTTATGAGAGCCATGAACTATAATAACCTTATTAACCACAGGGCTCATGTAGGGGCTATTAGTACCTTGGAATAGGTCACCCCTTTTGTTTGCATTTCTTCTTTAGAGGAGTGCGAAGTTATTTGAAGAACATGGTTAGAAATCCTTAATGTAAGCATAACTCATTGATGTAATTATCTCTTACATGTAAATACTTATGTATTTCTCTTTCCTCACTCTGTAAATATTTTCTACATACATCCCTCTCTCCGTAAAGGGATTTTGTTCATTAATTATACATATTTGTATAAGTAATGTAAATAATTTTTCCTTTTAGTACCTTTATGCATATGTTCTTTTGAAGATTTAAACTCTTTTCGACCTGAGGTAACCTCGAACATTTTATGCCCCATGATGGTATAAGAATGAGACCCTTCCTAGGAACGAGCCACTAGCCACTAGACCTCCTGTGTGGAAGAAATAAGGTTAGAAGGATCATGTGCATAATATGCATACATGCATTTATTACCTATTCACGCATCATACTGATAACCTTTGTCTTATAGCCATTATAACTCTATATAAACCCTTATGAAAGAGAAGGAATAGTTGACTTGTTAGAAAAAGTAAGACTCTAAGTCTAAGCCAGAAAGTCAACCTAATCATAGAGCCAAATATACCACCAGAGATTATGGAGAATATGATGGTCAATTTCAATTGCAAGATAGAAAGAGAGAATTGTTAAGGAAGTAAATAAGTGTGTCATCTAAATTCTTAAAACTGGTGAGATTTCTGCTAATAGAATAGAGGAAAAAAAAGCACCAATGGAGGCACCCCAACTTGTGGTGACTAATGATGATCTATTTAAGATGAAGGAATACCATGAAAGTAAACTTGCTAAAGAACTAGGAAGTATAATTGTTGCTTCTGACAAACTCGTGGAAAGTGAGAAGGAGAGCGTTCGATTTGACAACTTTGCTAAACAGCTAAAGAAAATATAAAAAGCTATAAGTGCTAAAGGTTCAGAGAAAGGAACAAACATTAAGAAATTGTTGGCCCACAAGCTTGAAAAGCTACTGGTCAATTTTTATATGTCGAAACTTCCCAAATTCACAAGAAATTAAAATGCAAAGAATTATGTCCACTCATATGTGTTAATCATGAACTCATTCGAGGTCCTGACGAACACTATGTTGGAGCTTTTTGAATTATCATTGGAAGGGTCTACAAAAACATGGTATGTCAACCAACTCATGACTATCAAAAAAGATTGAAAGGAATTGGTGAAAGCTTTCGAGAAGCACTATGCTTGTAATTCAAATCTCGAGGTGACATTATAAAACCTAGAATCTTTGAGGTAGAAGACAGGTGAAAAATTCAATGATTACATCAGGAGATGGAAGAGGACGACTTCAAAGGTGACCACGAGGCCTGTAGAAAGAGAATAGGTTCAAATGATTGTAAAATGGGCTCTGCCTAGCATTGGCACTAGAATCAAAAGGATGTTGATAGGGAACTTTAAAGACCTTTAGGAAGCAGACTTTCAAGCTGAAGATGTGGAATCCTAGTTAATGAGACAGTACAGGGAAAGGAGAAGCACCCCGACTCAATATCAAACTGAAAAAAATAAGACAACTCATGTAAATGCAGTAAGAGCACCGAGACAATTCATTAATTTAGGGATGCCTCTGTCTAAGGCATTTGAAAGGTTACAGAATAAGGGAGAACTGAGACCACGTATAATGCTAATGTTTACTGCACTTTTCATCAAGGAGCGGGTCATAACACCGATGACTATTATAGACTGAGGCTTGAGATTCAGGATCTCATTGATAACAAGTCGACTATTCCACTAAATTTTAGAAGGCCCAACATCCGAGGGAACCCTGTGCCAAATTATCATAATGCTCCTCCCCTAAATCAAGGGACATTTATGATAGATTTTGGAATTCTCGAGGAAGTTGCTATTACTACTATTGAGAAGGTTAAAAGGAAGACCCTAGGTGTTTGCACTATTAATCCCTGAAAAGTTCAGATGAGGAAATAGAGGAAGAACAAAGAAAAATGATGATTCAGCTATGAGAGGAGAGTGATAAAGAGAAAAAGATAAAGCAAATGAGTCATGTGACACACAACAAGAAATACTATCCTAACAGAGAAACTCCCAAGGAAGCAAGGGTTGAGAATAGGATAGAAAAACTCATTGTGAAGGATAAAGAAGATCACAATCTTATTGTAAAATAGTTAAAGAAGATGCTTGTCCAAATTAGTGTGTGAGAGTTGCTCATTACCTTATAGGAGCAAAAAAAGGCCATGGTTGAGGCTTTGTTGAATCTAATTATTTCAAAGAAAGCTATTCCGATGGATATTGTTGCATTAGTGACTCATAAGAGTAAAATCACTTTCTTATATGAGGATCTGCCACTAGAAGGAAAGTATCACAACTTAGCCCTATTCATTAGAGTTTAGGTGAAAGGAAGACGCACACGATGTGTGATGGTTGATAATGGATCTAGGATTAACATCTTTCCTTTAAACTTATTGCATAACTTTGGCTTGTTTGAGAAAGATTTGAAAGTTTTTGACAATGTCATTCAGGCGTCTGATGATAGTGGAAGGCAAGCTTTGGGAGTATTTAAAACCTTGGTAAAAATCGGCATAATGGAAGCAATTATGGAATTCAATGTCGTGAACATTTTGATCACTTTTTTTTAATTGCTAAGGAGATCATGGTTCCACCCACTAGATGGTGTGCCTTCTACTATCCATCAAAAAGCCAAGATCCCTTACAAAAGAGAGGTTATGACAATTTGTGCAAAGGTTATTGAAATTGTGTCAGCTTTAAGCATGATTGTTTTTGCATCTCCGAGGGTTTTAGGTTGCTGGGATAATCGATAAATGAGTTAACCCCTAAGATGATGGAAATTATGAAGAATATAAACTTTTTTTCAGGACAAGGGTTAAGAAAGAATTCCACTAGCATATCAAAATTTCCAGAAATCCCCATCCAAACTATGAGGAAAGGATTAGGATATCATGGTAAAGAATCGAAGTTAATGGCAAGGGACTTGCGTGGACCATTGTTAGACTTCTTTATGAAAGAAAGAGAGGCTACTAAGATGATTGGGCATGAAACAATCGAGAATGAAGAGTCACTAGGCAAGGATATAAATGAACTAAAAAATGATTTTTTCCAGCTGGATGTTGGTGAATTTGGATATCAAAATTATCAAAACTCATTAGAAGATGAGGATGGTAAGAAGAAAAGGAAGAAAGAAGGGAAACAAGTTGCAAAGACAAAGGATGATTAAGAATCGGGTCAGTCTATGGTTCTCTATTGTCCTCAGTCTACATGGCCATGGAATGACATGAAGAAGATCATTGATGAACAAAAGGAGCAGTATTTGTGGGATCAAAGTTTCTAGGCCACTAGGGAAGATCATGCAAAAAAGGGGTCTAACTTGATAAAGCAAAATGCATCTTTTGTGGATTCGAAATGGGAGTATATTGCACCATGCAAATTTACTAAGGCTATATACACAGGGATAAAATTGAAGGACATTTGAGAACATGTTTGTGAATTCTATTGAGGAAGTAAGTGGTGAGAAAATGCATAACTTTGTTTTGGAAATTAAACCTACCATGGCAGATGGAGCAACACTTTAGGCATAATTTTTGATAATTGAATTAGCGAGTGATCAACTGAAACAGAGTTTTGAGAGAGTTGTCAAGGTTGTTGCCAACACAAATAATGAGAAAGAGGAAAATCTTGTGCAAAATATTGATCTTAGGGTTCTTACTGATGAAGTAAAGGTTGAAACAGAGGAATAGGCTCAGGTAAAAAAGGCTCTAGTTGGAGAGCCAGATGAAAAGGACTTTTTTTCTACTACTGATGTTCTTGTTTCCAGTCTCTTTAAAGATGATGATGTATTTCTTTCCAAGTTTAAGGCAATAAATGATGAGTTTCCTTACTTTTGTGATGTGTTTCCTGATAGTAGTGTGCATAACATGCATCATTTCATGAGCATATTTAACATTAATTATGTGCATACCACTACATTTAATCTTGGCTTATAGAAAAATCCAAAAATCTTGCTCATTCACCAATGATGTCACACCAGAGGAGTGAAAGATGTTTGAACAAATTGCTCAGGAAATGTCAAAAAGTTTTGCCTAGACGAACAAAGACATGTCAGGGGTTGATAGGCAAATTACAGAACTCAAGATTCTAACTTATCCACACATGAAACCAGTAAAGCATAAGCTTTGAAGAATAAGACCTAAATGTGCCTAATTAATCAAGGAAGAAGTAGCAAAGCAACTAAATGCTAAGTTCTTGGAGGTGATGGATTATCCCGAATGGTTAGCCAACATAGTGCCAGTATTGAAGAAGGATGAGAAACTAGGGATGTGCATTGATTATCAAGATCTAAACAAGGCATGCCAAAAGGACGATTTTACTTTAACACACATAGACGTGCTAGTTGATAGTGCGAGAACTTGTATCATGTATTTCTTCATGGACGGTTCTCTAGGTATAATCAGATTCTCATGACAATTACAGATTAAGTGAAGTTAGCTTTTATCACAAAATAGGGGATGTATTGTTACAAAGTGATGTCATTTGGTGTAAAGAATGTAGGAGCGACATACCAATGAACGACAACTACCTTGCTGCATGACTTGATCCATAGAGAGGTGGAGGTGTACGCAGATGACATGATGGTGAAATTGAAAACCAGGAAAGAGCATTTTGAAGCTTTAGAAAAATTTCTAAAAAGAGTGGATGAGTATAACTTGCGATTGAATATGAAAAAATGTGTGTTCTAGGCCATCTCCAGTAAACTATTAAGACATATAGTCAGTGAAAAGGGAATCAAAGTGGATCTAGATAAGGTGAAGGTTATTCAGGTAATGCTTACACCTAAGACAGAGAAGGAGACTTGAGGTTTCCTGGGTCGCTTATAGTACATTGGGCAATTTATAACAAGACTAAATCCCATTTGTAAGCCAATCTTCAAGCTGTTAAGGAAGATCAGTCGATGAATTAGAATAAATAGTGTCAAAAGGCTTTTAAGAGAATAAAAGGGTATTTGACTACCCCTTTAGTATTGAAGCCACCAAAGCCCGAAAAGCCACTACTTTGTATATGACAGTGGAAGATAGTTATGTTGGCGTAATGCTAGCTCAAGAGGATAGGATAGGAAACGAATATGTGATGTATTGTCTTAGCAAAAAGTTGTTGTCTTATGAGGAGAAGTATGACTAGGTGGAGAAGACCTGTTTGACACTCGTTGGGGTGACGAAAAAACTAAGGCACTATTTTTAGTGATATTTTGTGAAAGTGGTTTGAAAGTTTGATGTGTTTAAGTACTTACATGAGACCCCTTCCCTCACTAGAAGAGTGGCAAAATGGTTAATTTTATTGACCGAATTTGATATTAAGTACATGGCCAAGAAGGTGCTCAAGGGACGAGCAGTTTCAGAGTACTTGACATAGCAACCTCTAGAAGAAGGGAAATCTAAACTTTCCCAATTTTGAAATAAAGGGCTAGGACCAATTGAGTCTCAAGGGTGGAAAGCTTACGTCGATGGAGCTATAAACAAAAAAAGGATAGGTGTAGGAGTAATTTTGATCTCACTGAAAGGAGAGATGTCCTTATAACTAAGAAGCTGGACTTTAAAGTTACCAATAACATTGTTGAATATGAGGCATGTGCACTTGGTCTTAAATTCTTGAAGCAAGTAAGAGCTAAGACAGTAGAAGTGTTCGGAGACTCGTTGATGGTCATTTCGCAGATAACGAAAGAGTGAGAACGGTAATTAAATGAGTTTTCATATCACATTAACTTAGGTTTTTATAAATAAAAATAAATTTTTATTTTTATTTTTCTCCTTAAATACCCAAACATTCAAAATTTATTCATTTTTTTTCGTTTGATTTTGCTTTCTTCCACATTTTTTTTATTCATTGTCCTGCCTTGCCTTAGTTTTTCTTAAATTTAATATCATCAATAAAAATTTTTAAGTTCATATATATATATATATATATATATATTTCAAAGAAATAAAAACACCTGCCGATTGAGCCGCAAAAATAATTTATTAGACGAACTTGTGTCATTGATCACACATGAAATTATCAAAAGGGAAATCGTTATTGTCCATAATCTATGTTCTTTTTTTATTGCATATAAAGTTTTTGGATTTTTGAGTGCTTTCTGGAGAAAAAAAAAATGATAACTTCCTTGCGTGGGAGTTATCTTCATTCGTTAACTGTCGTTAGGCCATTTATGCTCATGGTTTTGATGGGCTGGGCTTTTCATTGTAGGAGTCCAATAAATCTAATCCATTAAATCTAGCCTACTTTCTTTCCAGGTTTTATTTTAGGGTGTATTTGGCATTATTATTATCAATAGTTGATTTTGAGATAAAAATCTTAAAAAATTAATTTTCTAATTAATTATAATCTTTGATATAAAATCTGTGAGTGAAATTTTGATTTTGAAAGAAATTAATAAGTTAAAAATTTTATTAATATATATTGAGTTGAATTGAGTTAACAATGTAATTAAAATAGTTTCATATGTAAATAAAAATATTTTTAAACGTAAAAATTGTGATAGTTGAATAAATAGGATCAGATGTTTATAAAGCAATGCCAAACATGCTCTTAGAGTACTTTTCTTGATTTAGTTTATCATAACGCATTGAACAAAATTGCTAAGTAGTCTCAAACATTATATATTAAAATTAGATCATTATCACAAATCAATTGTTGAGGTTGAGGATTTATGTTAGAAACAAAATAATGATTGAGAACTCAGATTTTAAAATAATTCAATAGAAAGCATTTTAGGTTATTAATTCTCTTGTTTGGAAAGTTTATATTTAAAATAATTTAATTCTATCATTTTAAAAAAATGATTTGATGAAAAGTTAAAGTAGTCAAAAGTCATAAGATTGTGAAAGAATTTATTTTAATTAAAAATCTAAACAAAATAACTTTACTAACCTTATGCCTTAAATTAATATTATATTCATTTTAAATAAATGAAGGTATTTAAGAAAATAAAATTATTTCAATTTATTATAAATTTATTTCAAATAATAGAATTGAATTAAATTTTATTAATTTAAAAAATTTATTTCAAACAATAGAATTCTATCATTAAATAGGATTCTTGCACTAATAGACTTCTTTTTTTTATTTTTCTTACATGATTTGTTCAAAATAAAGTCTATAAAATTTTAATTGTTTTACAGTAAAAAATCATAATTAACAACAATGAATAAACGTTTAAATAACACAAATTTAAAACTTAAATTTAACAGAATTGATAATTTATTAATTCAAGGATGAATAAAAGCATCTTATGCATTGCATTTTCATGGATGAAACAATATCAAAACCTAAACAGTATGGAAAATTTACATAATTGATGATTTTTTTTCATTGTTTTATTTAAATCTTTTAAGATATGCAGTTTTACTTTAATTGTATATATTTATGTTAATTTTACTCATATAATTAAATTTGGCCGTAAGATGCATATATGATTTGATGACCTGCCTACTGTATATATTAAAATAATTATTTTTTAATTTTATGATACACAATTAGATAAATTTTATAAAAAATTTTGTGTTAAATTAATTATTGAATTTTATCTAATTAAAAATTATTTTTTAAAAAAATTCAAACTAATAATATCTATTTTTATATAATTTCATATATATATATATATATATAAGGGTCTTGCAATTTTTAAAAAGTTATTTTAATATATCACTGGTCACCCCATACATTCTAAATTTTTGATGAGTAAAATTGAAATAAAAATAGAAAATTAAGTAAAAATACATATTTTGAGAGTTCTGAGTAAACTATAAAAACAGAAAAAGATGTTGAAATTCAGTGTGATTAGGCCTAAGAAAAAACATAAAAAGAAAGGAAATCATAAATAAATATGGAATCGTAGCAACAAGGTGCAAATTGAACTAACTTGCAAGCAGTTGCTCAACCGGAGTTTTTCGGATGAAAATGCTAAGTTGTGAAAGAGCTTTCCATCCACATATCATGTCAAAATTATAGTCATTGTTACTCAACCAATCTCTTTTCAAAACTTCTCTAATATAATTAAAATTGTCCCTAGATTGCTTCCAAAGCTTCAAAGAACACCAGTGGCACTTGCATCAAATTAATCTTCTTCTTCCTATTTTGTGCACCACACGGAATCCAAATTATTTCTAGTCATGATTCATTGCTTGTTCATTGGATCTTGATCAAAAAATTTAATATAGCGTTGACAAGTACATAGTTGATAGTAATGTAATAAGACTTGTGGAATGGACATGTTAAAGAAAATAGCTTATTGCATGAGCGATGTAAAAGCACCTTATTAAGTACACCCACTGGTTCTTCATCTTTTTTTCTTGTTCAAATTTTCTGATAATCAATCAATATGTTGGTTTTTGACGGAGAAGTTTCATAGCAATTTGAAAAATCTTTCTTAGTTCAACAGCGACCGTCTGGTCTACTCTTTCTTTATTCAGCTGATGTGTATATGTATTATGAGTGTATGGGAGGGTTATGTGGAGTTTTACAACCTAATGGAGGTGACCGCCCAACCATCAGTCGCCACTTTGTCTAGGTCTCCCAATGGATGTAAAGGCCTTGTAGTGATAGGTCAGCGATGTGGAGCTGTGGTTCTGATTGCTTCAGATTATGGAGATCCAGATCCCGACATTGCTCGTTCAAAGAAGACGGTTTATCATTACTGAAGATCAACTCTATCCGCAACACAGCCGATACTCTTCACCTTGGTAAAAACCGCTGTGCGCACGTGTAGGCCTTAGGTGCTTTTGGGTTGTTTGTGTGAGTTCAAGACTAATACTATTTTTTTTGCCCCTTATGGGCTTGTTAAATGCTTTTGAGCTTCAGGCCCATCTCAAGCGCAAATTATTTCACATATCTTTGTTTATATATTGACAAATTATATTATGCACTTCTATCTATATAATAATATAGGCCAAAAGTCTATGACATATATAGAAAATCAAAAAAAGACGTGCGCGCCTCAGTCATTCAATTTAAACCACATGTTCAGGTTTCTTTCTTTTTTTGTTTCATTTTTTTTATAAATCATTTTTTGTGTGTTTTTGTATATTATATATAATTATATTATATTATTTTATTATAATTATATAATTTATGTGACTATATATAAATATTATATAAATGTTATATGCAATATTAATTAATTATATTAAATATTATATTAATATAATATTAAAATATTATATTATATTATATTAATTTATGTTTAATATTATTAAATAGATTTTGTATTTTTTTGTGATTCATTTATTATATGGTATAGGTTGAGTAGTTTAAATAAACAAGTTCATTTGTTATAAATTGTAGGTTCAGTTTTTATAAACTGCAGGTTCATTTGATATAAACTGTAGATTTATTATCAGTAAACTGTATGTTCATTTTTGTAAAATAGAGGTTCATGTTTTTTTAAACTAGAGGTTCATTTATATATTAAATGTAAAATATATTATAATTAATCATAAATTATTGTATTCTTTTATTTTTAATTGAAAATTTTAATACAATTATATTTTTATTATTATATATTTTTTATAATTTTTATTTTATATTTTGATGTAATATATAATATAAAAATTAATATTCATTAGGTTAAATAAATCATATATATCTAAATTACTTTTTGTCGAATAAAAATCTCATTTATTAGAAAAAGAAAAAAGATAAAATAAGATAAAAAAAATAAAAAAGTGTGCCAAAAAATATATATATGACAAAGAAAAGAAATAAAAATGAAATTAAAAAAATTAAAACACATAAAAATCTCATTTATAAGAAAAGAAAAAATAAAACAAAAAAGAAAGAAAAAAATTTGTTGAGGCATATATTTTCTTTTTATTTAATTTTTCACACTGTGTCTTGAACCCCTGATTTATGTTACTATATGGATAGAAATTCATAATATAACAACTTTTATATAGCACTATGGATCAGGAATTTATGACAGGTGCGGTGAAACTAGAAAGCACGTCCACAAGACTAGTGTACACAATTTTTTTTGTTTCATTTTTTTTATAAATAATATATTATAATTTTATATATTATATATAATTATATTAATACAATATATAATTATATTATATTACTATAATTATATAATTTATATTATTATATATAAATATTATACAAATATTTAATACAATTTACATTATTATATTAATTAATTATATTTATAAATTATATAAATTAATTATACTATAATTACAATATATTATTATATTAATTTATATTATATATTAATTTCTTTTAATGAATTATAGAAGAAATAAACCTATAATATATAAGAAATGAACCTAATTATTAATTTTTATAATTTTTATTTTATATTATGTAACATAAAATAAATATTCATTAGATTAAATAAAT
The DNA here is from genome assembly GCA_949677035.1 of Omphalea diandra. Taxonomy (NCBI): domain Eukaryota; kingdom Viridiplantae; phylum Streptophyta; class Magnoliopsida; order Malpighiales; family Euphorbiaceae; genus Omphalea; species Omphalea diandra. The sequence continues at coordinate 15,005 of CATIWR010122284.1, read as the reverse complement.
TATATGTATCTAAATTGATTTTTGTGATATAAAAATCTCATTTATAACAATATAAATAATATAATTATAATTATATAATATAATTACAATTTAATATAATTATATTGTATTAATATAATTATATAAAATTTAATTATATATTGTAAGAAAAGAAAAAATAAAACAAAAAAAAAAAGAAGAGAAAGCTAGGTATGGGACGAAGAAAGCTATAATTAGAAAAAAGAAAGAAAGTTTCCCACTTTTATTTTTTATCTTTCACACATATCATGAATCTTTAGTCTATATTGCTATGTGGACATGAGTTCATGATATAACAATCTTATCTCAAACATAAGTATTTTGTCCTCTTTAGGTTGGGTTCCATTATTATACAATTTCTTCTTTTTTTTTTTTTTTGAAAAGCCCTTGTTATACGGTTTAAAAAAATAAAAAAGAAATAAGACTTTTCATATCCTAACATTTTATCTTTTGAGTTTTAGCTGTTGAAATTCTAATACTAAGTTTTTTTTTGATAAATTAATAGCATATAATAAGTAGAGGAATCAAAACATATACAGCAAACTGGGGAGGAAACTCCTCCAAGAAAACAATGTCTCCATCAACTTCTAAAGCCCATTGGGCAACAGTATGGGCAACTCGATTACAGTCTCAACCAACATTACAAAAGCTGATAGAGTGAAAGTGGCTAAATAAAGCTAGAATATTCTCAAGCACTAAATAGAGTGATCATAGGCCTTGAGTTTTATCATTCAGCGTCGAAATGACATTCATTGCATCAGAATCAACCATCACATTACAAAAGTAGCAGTCCGTTGCCACCCTCAACCCATAGAGCACAGCCAAAGCTTCTCCCATCTCAACCTCATACCGCTCCTTCAGATGTCGACCCGCCCAAGCCATAACCTGACCATCTGAATTACGCATCAGCACCCCTAATCTCGTAAGATGCCCAACTGTAGCAGCAGAAGCATCTGTATTGATTTTAATTGCATTACTAGAGGGAGCTACCCACCTCAGAAATGAAGTTGGTTGCAATGGAACTCTTTGGAAGAAATTTATTCCGAATCTAATATATGAATTTAGAACACCAATCAATAGTTAAATGAAAACGAATCTCATATACATTTGTAAATTAGATCCAAGATTATTTTAAATTACAATTGCAATCACTAAAATTAAACACTGAAAAAAATAGATCAAAAGGATTGAAAACGATAGATAAATTTTCATCTCATTGACATTCTCTTAAGACAACTACTAATGAGTATAACAATTAGGGTTAAGGTTAAAAGGTAGAAAATAAGAATTAGTTTATTTATAATAAATTTAATAGACTCACCCATCATAGGTCAATGTTAAATCAGGCCTATATATAATCGTCTTCCATATCAACCCACTAAAAGTGTCATAAACTCATAACTCATTTGATCACAATTTAATTGGGTTTACCCACTAATCAATAAACTAAATCATTCAGTCAGTTTTATAAAAAATTAAAACAAATCAATAATTAATATTAGCCCATAAAAAATTTTAACATTTTCTCATTTGGACAATATTAATTATGTCATTGTTTTTATGTTTTATAAAAAAATATTTTTTTGAAAACGACTCTCAGATTGAATACTTTAAACTCAAATGTGGCTACAAAATTTTAGAAAACATATAGTTTATTGATAAAATGACACCTTAAACATAATTTTGTCCACCTTAAATTATCAATATCGGATCATGACAGTAATTATGCCCCTTATTGACATAATATCAATTTATAGTCACAAATATTGACAATTTAATCGGCCTAGATTCCGACATGACAGTGTAGCAAAAAAATAACACTCACATGTTTGTCAGTCCTCCAAATATTTTTCTTTCACACATACTCAAAAAAGTAAGAGAAACTCATAGGACTTTGCATAAGGCTTTTGTTTCCATTTTGAAAATATACACAATATATGCCTTAACCTTTGTTTCCAAAAACACAATTGAAAACTAATAAATATAGCTTAAGATAATTACACTAATCTTAAGCATATCATGCACAACTCATAACATGTTATATATATATTGAATGTGCACATATGCATAATAAACAACCACAAAGTACTCAACTCATATAAATAAATATATATGAATAATCAATGTAGCAAAATTATTTAACTTAGACGTTCAATTACAAGCATAAAACTCTCACTAACCAAACATATCAAAAGTCTCTACAACACCCATATCAATAACATGTTGCTTGAAAATTATGGGTCTAAGTCATTTGGTTAGTAGATCAGCTAACACTAAATCAGTACTAACGTACTGAATCTTAATGTCTTATTTTTTTACTAAGTTTCAGACTATAAGATATTTAATATCTATATGCTTAGAACCACTCAAACTTTTATTATTCTTAGAAAAGAACGCAATAATATTATTATCACAATATATTCAAAGTGGCTTAGCAATAGAATCGACCACAAGCAACCCAAAAATAAAATTCTTTAATCATATAGCTTGTGTACTAGCACCATAACAAACAATAAACTCAGCTTGCATAATAGAAGAAACTGTAAGTGTTTGTTTAATACTCTTCCACAAAACAACACCACCAACAAGCATAAAAATATAACTCGAAGTGGATTTCATAGTATCTTGATAGCCTACAAAATCATAGTTTGAATACTCCACTACTTTAAGATCATCTACTTGCCTATAAACCAGCATATAATCCTTCATCTTTTGCAAGTATCTCATTACCTTTTTAGCAGCTACCCAATGATCCTAGCCAGGATAAGAAAGATATCGACCAAGAACACTAACAATGTATGCAATATCTGGTATTGTCCACACTTGGGTGTACATCAAGCTGCCAACAACACTTGTATAAGAAATATTATTCATGGTCTATTTCTCTATATCACTTTTAGGGCATTGCTCCTTACTAAATTTATCTCCCTTCACAACAAAAGTATCTCCATCTTTGCAAGATTGCATATTGAATCTACTAAGCACACGATCAATATAGGTCCTTTGAGAAAGACCCAATAAATGATATTTCATATCAAAAGTCCTAGAGAGTAACTGCTTAATCTCACAAATCATCCACATGTCATTACTAGCCAGCAAAATATCATCAACATAGAGAACAAGAAATATAAATTTACTCTCGCTAATCTTATGGTAAATTCATTGATCTATCTTATTCTCTGTGAAATCAAGTGACATCAAATTTGAGATACCATTGACGAGAAGCTTGTTTGAGACCATACATAGATTTATTCAGCTTACAAACTAAGTGTTCTTTACCACTTTTTTTGAAATCTTCAGGTTGCACCATGTAAACTTTTTCACTCAAATCACCATTTAAGAATGTCGTTTTGACATCCATTCGATGCAACTCTAAATTAAAATGAGCAACTAAGGCCATAATTATTCTAAAGAAATCATTAGAGGAAACAGGGAAAAAAGTCTCATTATAATCTATACTTTCACGCTGTGTAAACCCCTTAGCAACCAATCTTGCTTTAAATTTCTCAACTTTTCCTTTAGAATCCTTCTTAGTTTTGAATTCCCATTTGAAACCTATGGGTTTATGATTAGAAGAAAGTTCTACTAGTTCACAAACTCTGTTATGACTCATTGATGTCATCTTATCTTTCATAACATCAATCCACAAATCAGAAAAAACACTATTAACTGTCTCATCATAAGATATAGGATCAACAACATGACCTATATTACAATCACCTTCACCAAGATAAACCTCATAATCATCTAGAATTAGTGATTTTCTCACCCTAATAGACCTTCTAATAGGTAATGCTTCCACTACAATAGGCTCTGAAGGATTCTTAATAAAAGGAGAAATATCAATTACACCCTCACCATCACTACCTACATGAATAGGAACCCTTATAATCTTTTCATGAGATGAAGGTAAAGGAATGGTTGCAATTTCACTTTGCACATCATGAATAGGTGGTTAAGAAATGTCTAGATCAATAACATCCATCTCTAAAAACTTCGTAGTCATGGACTCTACAATCCTTGTGCTACGTGTAGGACAATAGAAATTGTATCCTTTGGAATGAGTTGGGTACCCAATAAAGTAACAACAAGTAGTTCTAAGGTCAGTCTTTTTCTCATTTGGATTATATATTATAACCTTAGCAAGACAACCCCAAACACGAAAATGGTTTAAACTAGATTTCCTACTAGTCCACAACTGAAAATGTGTTTTAGGCACAGATGTATTGGAAACACAGTTTCAAATATAAATGACAGTTTTAATAATCTCACCCCATAAGAATTCAAGTAACTTAGACCTACTCATCATGCTCCTCATCATATCTTTCAAAGTACGATTACACCTTTCAGCAACACCATTTTGTTCAGGACTACCAGACATGATATATTGGGCAACTATTCCACACTCTTGCAAATATTTGGCAAACAATCTCATATATTGCCTAGTCTCATTATATTTGCCAAAATATTCACCTTCACAGGCATACCTCACAATTTTAATAACTTTTTCTAATTGTTTCTCAACCTTAGTTTTGAAAATTTTAAATATCTCAAGAGTATCAAATTTCTCCTTTATTAAGTACAAATAACCATAATGGGAAAAGTCATCAATAAAAGTAATAAAATATTTATTACGACAAATAGTAAGTGAATGAGGTCCACTAATATCAGTGTGAATAATCTCTAGAAGATCTGAACTTTTATTAACACCTTTCTTTTTAATCTTAGTCAATTTACCCCTTATGCAGTCCACATAGACATGTAGATCCTCAAAATCAAGAGAAGGAATAATGTCATCTTTCATTAGTCTTTCAATTTTTTCTTTAGATATATGACCTAAACGTTTGTGACACAATGAAAATGATTTTTCTTTAACTAATGATCGTTTGGTCACAACATTGGCTTCACAAGAAGATCTAAAATCACTAGCATCATTCAAACACAATCTATATAAATTATCAAATAAAACACATTCACCAATCAATTTAGAATCTAAAAACATATTAGGTCCTCTATTACCAAAAGTAAAATGATATCCAATCTTATCTAAAACAAAAAAAGAAATCAAGTTTGTCCTAAAAGATGAAACATAAAAGGTATTCTCGAAAATGAGACAAAATTCAGACTGCGATGTTAACCTAACTACTCCAACATACTTGACATCTATCTCCAAATTATTCCTAACTCTAAGCTTAGACTTCCTTTCACTTGGCTTTTGTTGGCTTTTGTTTGCTTATGAATCCCTGCAAGATAATAACAATATGAACAATTGCACCACTATCAAGCCACCAAAAGTTTGGTGGTACATCAACCATATAAGACTCAAAGCAAACATAAGCCAAAGACATACCTTCTTCTTCTTTCTTCTTTAGCCAAGTTGTGAATTGATGACAATCTTTTCTCTTATGACCTTCTTTATGACAAAAGAAACATTTCACCTTACTCTTGTGGACAATTCTAGAATACTTAGTTTCTTGATCTGACTTCTACCATGCCATTTAAAATTATGATTCTTCTTAGGAGCATAATAATTAGGTTTAAACTTACCCTTATTCTTTTTAGGATCAGCCGTAGGTTGTGTCACTAGCATGACAACCTCACCTTTATCTTTTCTAATTTTCTTTTCCTCAACATCATATTTGGTTATAAGGTCATTAATCGTCCAAGTAGTGTTTTGGGTGTTATAAACAGTCTTGATTTGGTTAAATTCAGGAGGCAAAGTGTTTAGGGCTTGATGAACTATGAATTCATCAGAAATCTCAAGTTTAAGCCCCTAAGTTTGGTTTGAAGGTGAACCATATTTAGAATATAATCTCTCACACTTTCACTATGGTTGTATTTCATACTAGTTAACTGACTCATAAGGGTCTCAGCCTCAGCCTTATCAGATACGAAGTATCTATCTTCTACAGCAGCAAGAAAAACTTTGGCAATAATATCAGTGGGCAAACTACTCCTAAGGTATTCAGGAATAGTTTTCTCATGGCCATAAGACTAAGACAATTAGATCTCTCTCACTTAGCACGTAGTTCATTTCCTCGATATTGCTTTCACGAGTGGGTTTAACAAGCTCATTCTCATAAAGGGCATAATCTATCTCACCCATTCCCAAAACAAACTAAATGTCCTTTTTCCACCTCTTAAAGTTTGCGCTAGTCAAGAGTTCAATAGTTGCAGTACTATTGTTGAAACTAAAAGAGACTGTTTGAGACAAAAAAAAAACATGTATTAGAATTGAGCTATATATAAAATTAAAGCTATAATTATATAATATAGAAAATTTTGGCATTACTACATATTCCCCTCTGGGCAGAACATGCATATGCAGTAGAATTTCTAGTTATGAAGCACACAATCGAGATTACACCAGTTTTTGAGAAATTTATCCCCTTTGGGCAGACAGACTCTATAGACTAATGCAACTCTTAACACAAATAGCTTTATTCCAACACTCACTCCCAAAATCAATGTATCTAATAACCCCCTTTAGACAGGTTATTATATACATTAATTCAGAATTATCTCGTCATAAAAATTAAAAATAACTCTACAAATTTTAAAAGATGTATCACTTTGGTGTTAACACACATATCAACCCACAAAATTATTTTTAGTTAGATATTAATAAAAACCCAATTAAAATACATATCAAACGCTTACATCACATCTATATGAGATACCAAACACAATATACCTTAATTTTAAATACATGATTATTATCTCATATGTATACAAATCAAATATTCATTATTTATTTATTTATTACTTACTATTATGTTACACTGACATTTTGCGGATCCGAGTGACATTTGTTCAAAACTAATTGCTTTATAATCCCCATTTTTAATTTGTTCAACTAACAAGTATTTAACTTGGCCAATATGATTGATTTAAACATTCAGACTTAAATACCTCTTTTTTTTAAGTCCATGGCTTGCTCCATGTGTTGCACCAATGAACTTCAGCGTGGCCAGTAATGTACTTGATTCACATGTGGCGCGCGACATTAAAGGGATGTCGTTTGACAGTGTTTATGCAAATCATAGGAGTCCATCACCTCCCACGGCCAAATTGATAGCCGATTCTATGTCATTATGTGGTACTGTGTTTTTGGTTGGAGAGAAAACGGGAGTATAGATCTAAAAGGCGGGGCTGCGTTGGTTTGGGGTTGGTGCATTGAAAAGTTTGTTGACATGCAAATCTAGCGGTCGGTGAAGCTAGGGTTAAAGATGTGTTTTTTTTTTAATTAATTCATTCTTCAGGTAAAATAAGTAAATAGACTCATAATCTAATTATCAATACAAGATTTTTAGGGTTCTAAATTATATAAACTATATTATTTAGTCTGTTTTATAAAAAAATTAAAACAAACCAAATAATTAATATTATACCACAAAAAATTCTAACACTCTTGCCCTTTGCTTTTCTTGCCTCCCAGTTTCAACAAAATAGGAAACACTTCTTTCCATAACCTCAGAGATGTTCATGAATAAGCTTATTACGCTTAAACCAGATGTTCCAAAACAATATTGCAGTAAGACAGATATCTGTCCGATTCAAATCCTTAGCACACATATCAATATTCATTGTTGTCATTCTATCCTCCAGCAACCCCAATAGGGATGCCAACCATATGTCTCTGGTCCATTCGCATTCCTTAAACAGATGCAAAAGGGATTCCTTCTCCTTACCACATCTGATGCAACAAGTATTTACTTACAAACCTCATCTCTCAAGCACTTCATAACAAGGTAGAAAGCCCATATACATTCTCCACGTAAAATGCCTAACCTTCGATGGAATTGATAGGTGTTAAATTAACGACCAAATTGGATTATTTGAACTAAAGGACATCGTTACACCCAAACAACCTCTCCCCAAACTACGTGCTACATGATACCCAAATTTAACACTATAACGTCCATCCTTAATATGCACCCAAAACAGATCAGAGGGGTATCGTGGGCTTAACGTGATGGAGAAAATCTGATCAGCTTCAAAAGATAAAAAGATTCTAGTAATAAGCTCTCGATTTTAACAATGCATAGAATCATCAATAAGGCAGTTCGCTCTAGCATTTTCAGGCAATTCTCGACGAACCAACGACTTTATACTACCCTCCCTGACAATCCAATTATCATGCCATACACTTATATGTTTTCCATTTCCCACCTGCCAACATAATCCCTTAGTCACAACTCCTTTGAGCTCACAATACTTCTCCAAACATGACTAGGTTGATAACCTTCCTGCGCTTGCAAAAATGAATGGCGAGGATAATATTTCGCTTTGAGAACTTGAGCTACCAAACTATTTTCCATATTCAGTAGTCTCCAACCTCGTTTAGCTAATAAAACTTCGTTAAAATCCTGAAAATGGTGAAAGCCTAACCCTCCTTCCTTTTTAGGAGCACATAAGTTGTCCTATTTACTCCAATGAATTTTCTCACCTTTCTTTATACTACCCTACCAAAATCGATTGATCATATTTCGAAGTTCAGTGCAAAATGTGTCGGGAAGCAAGAAACAACTCATAAGATAGGATGGTATGGCCTGAGTCACAACTTTAATTAGCACCTCCTTTCCTTCCATAGACAATACCTTCTCTTTCCAGCTTGTCATTTTCTTCCAAATCCTCTATTTAAGAAATCCAAAAATAATCTATTTTTATCTTCTTATCAATGTGGGAATACCCAAATATTTAGGGTGTTGGCTCACCTCAGTTACCCGCAGTTTAGATTTAATAATCTCCCTAACATCTGCTAGTACATTTTGACTAAAAGAGACCTTTGACTTGTCAGAGTTAATTTTTTGGCCCAACTCCCATTCATACCACTCAAGTATTTTCAAGATTCGTTCACACTCATTTTGTGTAGCTCTAGCAAATAAAATACTATCATCCGCAAAAAGAAGGTGGGAAATTACTGGGCTACTGCAACAAACTTTCACACCATGAATTTCCTTATTCATTATCGCTTGTCTAATCAAAGCTGATAACCCTTCTGCATATAATAAAAATAAATATGGCGAGATAGGATCACCTTGACAGAGACCCCTATTGGTTTTAAGTGGTCTTTCGCTTGCCCGTTAATCAGAAAAAGAAAAAGACACACGAAAACCACCTCATAATCAATTTGGTAAAATGAGCAGAAAGTTTCATTTTATAGAGCACTCTTTTAAGATACAACCATTCAACCCCTTTCCTACTTTTCATCCTATGTTTCATTGAATGAAATATTTCAAAAGCGACAACAACATTGTCAGTGATAAGACGATCAGGCACAAAAGCATTTTGAAAAATATGGATAATGGAAGAAAACACCCTTTTCAATTTGTTCGCTAAAACCTTAGAGATAAATTTGTACACAACATTACACAAGCTAATGGGAGGTACATCTTTCATAGATACAGGAGAAGACACCTTAGGAATTAAAGTAACAAAAGTGTGGTTTAAACCAGCAGGCATAACACCAAAATTAAGGAAATTCAACGCAAGACTAGTAACCTCAGGACCAATAATAATCGTATATTTTTGAAAAAAGAGGGTTGGCATACCATCTGGACTTGGTGTTTTACATGGATGCATTTGATTTAAAGTTTGAAGAACCCCATCTGTGGAGAAAGCAGAAGACAAATTCAATTTGATAATCAGATAGACAGTCAATAGCATTGACAGTGACTGAAATCTCATGGTTCCTGACTAATAAAGAGATCAAAATAATAGTCTAAGATAATTTTCTCCACTTCCTCCTCCTTATCCCTCCACACCATTTGCATCATTAAGCCCAGTAATTCTATTTCTCCGTTAGCGCTGGGAAGCTTTCAAGTGGAAAAACTTAGTGTTTTTATCTCCTTCTTCCAATCACATAGCCTCAGATCTTTGTCTCCACATTATCTCTTCTTTTTTCAGCAATTTTGCAATAGCTGCCATACTCTATTTATACTCCTTTCTATAGCCCAAGTCATCACTCAATGGTTCAAGTCACTGTAGCTTTTGAATATGTAACCGAATTTGTCTCAGAATATGGCCAAACAATTCCTTATTCCATCTATTGAATTCACCAGCACATTCATTAATTTTTCCTTGCACTGTCCGCGCAATATCCATCTGCCTCCCATTCGACTAGACCTTCCTTACAATCTCCTCACATTGCTTGTCTCTTACCCATATAGCCTCAAATCTAAATGTCTTCGCTCTTACTCGGGATCCACCTTCAAAACCAGTGGTGCACATCATTATCGGGGCATGATCAGAAGCCATTTTATAGAGATTTTTAACACCCAGCTTTGGCCAATGTAATTCACACGCCATCGTAGATAAGAAACTATCCAGCCTTTCCTCTATTAAGCTCTCCCAATTTCTTCTATTATCCCATGTGAATCCATAACCAATATAACACAAGTCTTTAAGCCCACAAAAATCAAGTGTGTGCCTAAAATTTTCAAGCATTTTCTCAGGTTTGCGCCTTCCCCCTTTCTTTTGAAACTGATACGGAGCATCATTGAAATCACCAAAGCAGATCCATGGTACGGAATTACAGAGTGAAAATGTTTCATAAGGTCCCAAGTTTTGTTTGGAGAAGCCGTGTCCGGCCATCAAAATAACTTGTTTATGAAAAACACTTTTAAAAAATATATATATTCCAATAAAATAATGGATTTATTACTCTAAGACCCTTGTATTTTTTATATAATAAATTAATTTGTTTTTTAATTTTTTTGTTATAGCAAAATGTCTTTTTATTTTATTTCCACTATATTTAATTTTCCACTTAGATTTTGATATTTTTACTCTTAACTAAAAATTTTAATTACTTTAAGCCTCATATATTTTAAGCCTAATATATTTTCCCGTAGCGAACTAATTAATTCACAATGGAATCATATGAGAATATTCCTGCCATTTGTTACATTACATTAATAATTAATTAGTCTTTCCATTGAGATTTTAGAGTTTTTCATTAAATGATGTAAAAGTTTTTTTTTAAAAAAAAAGATCTAAATATTTTTTTTAGAATGATAAAAGTATCTTGAATTTATCATCTTCTTCTTCTTTGAACTCACAGTACCACATATTCCCTCTAAAACCATAAGGTCTTGTTTTCAATATAACTCCTATCACTAGAAATAACAGACCCATCAATTAAAATTATGATTCACGTTTCAATCTTTTTTTAAGTTATACCTACCTTATAATTGATTTTACGGTTGAATTTTGGAGAGGCGGTTTGTGGGTTTTGCTCTATAAATTGATTAATTTATGACTTTATTTTATGTGTTGCTTTATTATTTTTATTTTTTGTGGCCTCACTTTTAGAATTCTTATGCAGTTAGGTGGGTTTGTTTACGATTAATTAGAATGGCTTGCATGGTCATTTTGAGAACCTCCTTGTCTTGCTTTTTGCAAGTTTGATCTCGTGTGTCTCTAGCATGGATGACTTAGCTCACAACATGACCAATGTTAGACTGTCTAATGAAGATGAAATCAGTCTGGGATGGGGAGATGACGATAATACTAATACGAGTGGTTGTTCTTTCCAGTATTGCTGATTGGGTCGGTTCATTGGTGGTAGGGCTATTAACGCCACAGCCATGAAAAGTACTTTGGTTGATCTATGGCAGCCGATTCATGGGATGACAATTGAAACACAGGATGCTCCGTTCTATAGATTCCATTTTTTCACGAGGCTGACTTGAACAAGGTATTTGATAATGGTCCTTGGACTTTTAACCAACAATTGCTGGTCTTGACAAAGTATGATGGCGAGACTGTTCCTTCACAGGTGTAGTTAAATAAAACTTTTTTTGGATCCAGGTTGACAATCTTCCGCCTAAAGCAAAGTCAGAAGTTATGGCTAGGGTCATTAACAATGCAGTAGGGGAATTTATTGCCTATGATTCAAAAGCTATACAGCATAGGGGTTGCGTATTAGTGTATTAATAGATGTCACAAAACCTCTGGTACAACGTATGAATATCAAGAGAGCTAGTTCGTCAATCTGGGTGGATTTTTGGTTTGAGAAGTTGCCATCTTTTTGTTTTGCTTGTGGTTTAATAGGACACTCGGAGAGTAGATGTGAAGCTTTAATGGATAATCCAGAATTGGCCAAGCTTCCGAGTAGATGCTCGGTAGCTTTACATGTTTCCAGTAGCCGTGGTCATCTCTCCGGCAACTTTTCTGGTAGCCGTTGGTTTAGAGGAGAAGGATGGAAAGAGAATCCTAATATCCCTGGGAAAAGTTTTACAGATAAGGATAATTTGAGTTTAAATGGTGATAAAGATGAGGACGTTACGATTACAGATAATGATGTTGTGATGCTTGTCCTAATCTTAAGCCAGTCCATACAACTGTTAACAGTGATCACGTGGTGGAACACGTATGTGACCAAAGTAACATTATTTCTTCAAAGTCTTTGGTCCCAGTTGGGCCAGTGGTTTCAAACTTGGTGGACCAGTTGTCTAGAGCCCAAAAGAAGAGAAAGTTCGTTGATGATGGCAGGGTGGCAGCGCTGGCAACAATATTTGAGACCTTTCATGGTAATGGCCAGGGAATTGTTCATTTAAACTGTTTAGAGGTGGTTCTGCTGGGCAGACCTGCCTAGAACAATGAGGGGGTAATTTGTAAAACAGTGAAAAAATAAAAAATTAGTGTAAGATGGTAAAAAAAATATTTATAAAATTAAGATAGATAAAAACTTATTTAGCAAATAGAGATGATTAAATAGTCCATCTGCCGCCAAATTGGCGGATGTCATTGCACAACAACATAGTTATACGTACTGTTAAATATACTTGGTCCATCATTTACAGTAGCAGACAGACAATTAATATTATTATTATATTAAATTTAAATATATTAATTTAATAAATTAAATCTTTATTAATATTCATTAATATTTAATATTCTAATTAAAATTTAATATTTAATATTTTATTTAATCTTAGAATTCAATATTTATAATTATACTACTTATTTTTATTTTAATTAATAAATAATTATAAATATTATATTAATTAAATAAATATTATATTAGCCATAAAATTAATGGATCATTATAGAAGAAGACAAATTTTTCATAAATCACGAAATAACTAAAATTGTATTATTTTGACACTTATAATAACAGACAAAATAATTACAAAAAAACATTTTACGAATTATTCCTAATAATTTTTTTTTTTATAAATTATCCCTAATGAAAAGTGTCAAAATAGTGTAATTCTAGTTATTCAGTGATTCACGGAAAATTTGTCTTCTTCTACAATAGCCTATTAATTTTATGGCTAATATAATATTTATATTTAATTATTAATTAAAAATAAAATATTAATATTAATACAAATAAAATAAGTAATATAATTATAATTATAAATATTGAATTCTAATATTAATTAAAATATTAAATATTAAATTTTAATTAGAATATTGGATATTAAATTAAATATTAACATAATATTTAATATATTTAATTTAATTTTAATTTAATATAATAATAATATTAACTGTTTGTTTGCCATTATAAGTGACGGACAAACTAATACATGTCTTGAGATTTTAAATTGGGGTCTTTCCTTGACTGGTTTTAATCGAACCAACTTAGTCCTTATCCCGAAAGTTAATAATCTTGTTAGGATAACATACTTGCGACCTATAAGTTTATGTAATGTGGTTTACAAGGTTGTGTGGAAGGTTTTGTTTAACCGTATGAAAGGGATTTTGTCGTCCCTAGTGTCGGAAGAGTAAAACACATTTGTGCTTGACCGTTTGATAACTGATAATATTATTTTAGGTGTCAAGACCATGCATGCATTGAAAACCAATTTGGCGAGTTGTTCTGGAATGGTCGCTGTGAAGCTGGATATGGTGAAAGCTTATGACAGATTCGAATGGTCTTTCATTCGAGGTGTTTTAAAGGCATTTGGTTTTGCATCGCCTTGGATTGACTTGGTTATGAGATGCATTACCTCAGTATCTTATTTGGTCTTACTCAATAGCAAAGAGGTGGGAAAGGTTGTGCCTCATAGGGGAGTCTGACAGGGAGATCCACTCTCACCATATTTATTTATTTTGTGTGCTGATGTTCTATCAAATAGCTCTCACAAGCTTAATAGGATGGGAGAATTCATGGAATTTGGTTGTCTGATAATGGCCCCAGTATTTCACATCTATTTTTTGCCACGATAGTTTGGTTTTTTCAAAAGCCATATGAAGATTGTGCCTTATAAACTACTGAAATTGTTGTTGAATATGTCAAAGATATTGTTGAAAGTATCCAGATTTAAAATCCATGATTTTATGAGTTGTTTTGATTTTTCTAGCTATTATTGTTAGTGGCTAAAGTTTAGCTAATTAGTTGTTATTATTTCTCATTTTCTATTGCAAATTCATCTATTTAAGCATGTTTCAGTCAATAAAATTATCAATCTTTTGCTTCCAAATAAATTTCAGTTCTATATTATTTCTACAACCATCAGATTGGTATATCAGAGCTTCCTTCTTAAAGGGACTTATGAGTGATTTGAGTGAAATCCACCATAAAAACATAAACATCTTGCTTCATTCTATCCATGGATTCTAAAACACCATTCACAGCTCTAGCACCACCTGTGTTTAATGATGAAATTTTCATATTTGGGCAGCCAGAATGGAGGCACACCTAGAGGCAAATGACCTTTGGCAAGTTGTAGAGGAGGACTACGAAGATCTTCCATTGCCAGCAAATCCAACAATAGCGCAGATTAAAAATCATAAATGGAAGAAAGTAAGAAAGTCAAAGACAAGAGCTTCTTTGTTTGCAGTTGCCTCACCAGAATCATGAATTTGAAATCAACATTTGAAACTTGGAATTTCCTCAAAAGTGAATATGAAGGAAATGAAAGAATCAAAGGAATGCAAGTGTTAAATCTGGTTAAAGAATTTGAAATGCAGAAAATGAAAGAATCTGAGACAATTAAAGAGTATGTAGATAAGCTTCTCAACATTGTCAA
>CATIWR010122281.1:0-18627 GCA_949677035.1 Omphalea diandra | reverse complement strand
AACAAATAAGTGTCCAAGATAAATTATGATATAAACTCTTTTATCATAATATTTTATTACAATAAATTGGTGTCAAATTTCTATTACCCACTACAATAAATATAAGAAGTAATATTACCATAATAATATTTTTGCAACTATAATATTTTTGCAACTATGTTAAATAATTTTATAAAAATGATAAAATTATTTTATCACAATAAATAGCTTTTATTTCTACTAAATAACTTGTTATTATAAATAAAAAAATATAATTTAGACACATGAAAAGGCATAACAAAATTAGTAACTTTATTAAAAATATAAAGATATCAATATATTTTAAATAAAATAAAATTTGAATTTAATTAAATAATTTAAATATTTTTTAAAACAAAATTTATTATTTTTATTATTCTACTTTATATATATTTAGTAATAAATTTTATTTTTTTCTATTGTTATCGGATCAAATGAATTGAGTCACCAATTGAATTAATTTTGACTTAATTTGTCAGATTGACTCCTACCTAATTTGATCCTAAAATTTTTAGATCATTTTAGATTTGCTCTGACTTTGGATCACATTTTTTCAGACGGATTCAGATCGAGTAAAAAATTACCACCTTTACATATATCATTTTTGGAGTTCACTAAAATCATGGATCTATTCATTATTTTTACTTCAATAATGGACCGAAAATCCTCTTATATATTTTATCTTGCTCCTGCTTATAAAGAGTTTAGTCCTTGGTATGGTAAACCGGGGAAAAAAAAAGGTTAGACCTTTTATATCATACCTCAATAGATAATTGAGAACCATTTTTAAAATAGATATCCTCTATAAAAGAAGTCTCGCACAATAAAAGAATTCCATCCAATCAATCTTTCATCCAAAAATAGGAATATTTCTCTTCCTCCCAAGTTTCCACGTTTTTAGTCTCCATTAGGAATCATATTAATTTTAAATTCGGACTTCCGTAATAAATATATATTTATAGTCAATTGAACAATTAATATCATTTATTTTTCCTCCTAAGTATACATTTTTTTCTCAGTAAATTCACAAAAACCTAGATTATAAAAGTGCAAACTACCTTCTCACTTATTCTTTCTCTTTCTTCAACTTTCAAACCTCTTAGCTACCATTCAATAACACACTCATTCATGAGGGCCCATTTGAATTGAATTGCATAAAAAACATTATATTGGTAGGATTTATTTTAGTTTAATAATAAATTATTTTATTTATAATAAATTTTACATCAATAAAATTTAATTAAAATTTATTTTTTAATTAAATTTATAATAAATTGAAATCATTTTATTTTTTAAATATTTTTTTATTTAAAATAAGTGTAATGTCAATTTAAATTATAAAGATATTTTAGTAATTTTATTTAAATTTTTTAAGTAAAATAAAATTTTTATAATTTTTAATCTAATTTATTTTTATTAAATTATTTCTTTTTAACTGAAAATTTTTAGTTTTTTTAAATATAAACTTTCAAAATAAAAAAAAAAAACCATTAAAAGGAAATTTAATTATATTGAATTTTTTTTCTAAATCTGAATATCAAAATGGACTGTAAATGCTATATAAAAGGGGCCCTAAACACAGCAATTGCTACAACAAACTGCATAGTTGCCTAAGACAACAAAACACAGTATGGAGTCGGTAGCGAGGTCAGCAGCAGCTGCTAACATAGCCGGTCGACCAAACGTGGATCACGCAAAGGATCAGTGTAGCTACTTTCAGATGCCATTGCACTACCCTAGATACACCCAAGCCGAGTACGAGACGATGCCTGAGTGGAAGCTTGACTGCTTGCTTAAACAGTATGGCCTATCCGTCACCGGAGATGTTGAATACAAGAGAAAGTTTGCCATGGGAGCTTTTCTTTGGCCTCACTAGACCTTTTCTTTCTGCTTTCTAATCTAATTTACCTATATCTATGGCTACGTATTCTATTGCCCATTGTATGATCCTATCTGAGTGTTAGCGTAATACATATGTACACATCTAGTGTGCTTTTGTGGTTTATGGGTAAAGATACATATGGTACTACTGATGGTTTGTTGTTATTAATCATTAATCGGTAAGGATGCATTTTGGGTACTTAAATTAATTAATGTTTCAAAGCAAAACCTTGTTGTTAGTGTGATCAATTGAGGGATTTTTTACTCTCTGATACTTTAGACTCTATTCTTAAGATTTTGCATCTGAAATAAAAACTATTTTGATAATATTGATCTTTCTTTGAAGTAAATCTATCAACTTGTATTATGCTTTTAATTAATGATCTTCCACAGCTTGTCATTGGTCATCCCTTGTGAAGTGTAAAAGCTTTGATGGACCCCTAAACAAATTATTACATAGAAAATAAAAGCTTATGTCTGTGAGAGTGGCATGAATTTTTTGTTCATATCACGTGGAGCAGAGAGGATGTGTAAAGCACTGTCTGTCTGTCGCCTCTTGAGGCTGTGAATATTGGACCCTAGTCTCAATATTTATTTCTTGACTTTTAGATATTATTTAGTAATTTGCGCTTGACCACAATCAATTAATTTATCTCTTGTATTAAGAGTTTTATTAGAATTATTGTATTTTTTAAAAAATTATGAGAATTTTGTGAGTTGAAGTTGATTGTTTAGTTTAATAATAATATGTTATTAATTATTATCTCTTAAATATGATTTAGTGTGTTATATGAATTTTAATTTTTATAATATTATAATACATATCTAATGAAATTGTCAAAGAGAATTCATGTTGAATATAATATTCATAAATTTAAAGTAGGTCAATATATAGTTATATTAAAAATCAAATTTACATTAGCACTCTATATTCCGTAAATAATTTTCTTAAATTTTCTGTGACTATTTATATAAATCTCTATTACTTTTAGAAAAAGAAATCTGAAAGATATATATGGTCTTGTTTGTTTGGCAAGAGTTAGTGGAAGAAATCTAACTTATTAGAAAATGTATAAAATCTTTTTTATTTGATTATAATAAAGTTGGAAGTCAAAGAAAAGTTCTATTTCTGTCTCATCAGTCCAATTTCCTCAAAATTAAGAAATAACTTTTTTTTAATAAAATTAGGAGTGAATTTCAAATTGTATCCGAATATCTTAATAATTAGGCTGATATTTTTATAGCATCTGACTTTATTAAGACTCCACTAATAAATTTTATTAATAAAAACAATGCAAATACAACCAAAGAACTGAGAAAACTAAGCAAATCTATAGTTTTTTTTTTTGCCTGGCCATCAAAGGTAACCAAAGAATCACAAAAATGTGGACTATTAAACCACCACATGACATTATCAAGCTTTACAGCTTCTTTAGCAAGTTTATCAGCAACATGATTAGCTTCCTGGAAAACATGAGTTACCACAAAATGCAGCTGCGAAACATGAGCTAAACAACGAGACCAGTTTGGAAGTAATTTCCAGGGAACGTCTAAGCTTTTAGACCGAAACATATGAAGCACATAAGTGGAGTCCGTCTCCATCCAGATATTGTACCAGCCATAAAAGCAGCCTCTTTCAACAGCAAACATAGCTGCTTGAAGTTCAGCTTCAAAGGCATGAGCGATACCCAAAGGAATTGCAAAACAACCATTAACAAAGCCTCTGTAATTTCTGAAAACCCCTCCCACACCATCTAAGCCAGGAGAACCTAAGGGTGTACCATCTATATTCACTTTGAACCAATTAAAAGGAGGAGACCGCCGAGTAACTGGAACAATAGTAGGGGCTGTACTAGGGCGCAATTTAATGTTAAAGCGTCTTAAGAGAAGAAAATCAGCTTGTGAATTATAAGCAGATCCAATCTTAAACATATCACACTCTTTAACAGCTCTGAAGATGAAACGTAATGAGTGAAAAATTGGAATCGAAACGTCTTCAAAAGTCAACTGGTTCCTAGCATACCAAATGGATCAAAACCCCGCAACAATGGCTGAAATGAAAAGAGGTCGTACCTGAATACTAAACCGCTGTTTACGAAATGTTTCAAACAAGTCAAGGGCTGAGGTAGCCGAAGGAATTATAACACCAAAGGAATCACAAACTGCAGTCCAAATCGAAACAGCATAGAGACAAGAAATAAAGAGATGATCAGCACTTTCATAGGCTGACTTACAAAGTCCACAAGCCGATGTCATGCCTCTGTTGCGTAGGTTGTCATCTGTAGAAATCTTATTAAGAAAGATTTTCGAGCAAAGAATAGATCGAGCCGGTGGAATGAAATTCCTCCAAATGTCACGACTCCATGCGCAATGGTTGAAGCGTTTTCGATGGTGTTCATAGGCAGCCTTACAAGAGACCTTTCCATTCGAAGAAGGTTTCCAGATTAGTGTATCACTAGCCAGACAGGAATGCTGAGCTTACTGAATGTCCTCGAAGAGAGAAGGAAAAACTAGAGCAGGTGATGGATGAATCTGCCATTGATTGTCAATGAAAAATTCAGAAACCAATTCAAAAAGAAACTTGCGCCGATGCAAAGGAATATGCAGCTTAGAGGCTAAAGATTCACCCAACCAATTATCATTCCAGAAGCTTAAGTTTGAATTTTCTCCAAAGAGCCAAACAGATTCAGATTGGAAACTGAAATACAAATACTTGATAGAGTTCCTGATGGAAGAAGTAACAAGACGAGGAAGTTTAGTAAGTTTAACTTATTAAGAAATAAGAAATAACTTATTTAAAAATAATTTTTTAAAGTTGAACAAGGAATTATTTAAAAATGAAGAGATGACTTATTAAGCCTTTTTAGTAAGTTGAACTTTCTCAAAATAAATTTAAATGCATCACAAGCATTTTATTATATTTTTTTATTTACATGGTGATGATATTATTATAATTTTAAAATATTCTCTTTGAAATTGCTAAATGATCCCAAAAAAAAAAAAAAAAAGTTACATGATAAAAATTAATATCATAAGGTCCTAGGATATAATGTCCTTTTGAATATGTAAATGAAATAAGGTTGGCTTTTTGAGTCTTATCGCCTCGCCTTGTCGTCCCATTATTTACAAAAAAACACACACATAAATAGTTTGAATGATTCCTGTGTTTTTTTTAAAAAAAATAAGTAAAAACTTGAATCATCTTTCATTATTATAGCTATGGTTGTGATTCCATTTGCTTGGTCATCAGTTAGATCTGCATTAAAATCGAATTATTTAAATTTAATATTTTTACATGTAGAGATTGAGTCAAGATTTTTTGTAATTAAAATTAAATTAGTTCAATTTAATTTAATTTATTTTTTAAAAAAATTACTGTATTATTCTTTTTAATATAAAAATTATATTATTTTTGTTGTTTATAAATAAATAAATATATATATATATATATATTTATATTTATATAGACTATGTTTTAATTATATTTAAGCATAAATTGTATTTATATCACTTATCTAAATAAATATAATATTATTTTTAAAATTTTATGAACTTGATTATATTTAATTTTAAATAAAATCAAATAAAATTGAGGTGTTGAATTAACTCAAATATTTTAGGCAGTCAAATTAGTTCAATTTAATTTAATTTATTTTTTAAAAAAATTACTGTATTATTCTTTTTAATATAAAAATTATATTATTTTTGTTGTTTATAAATAATTATATATATATATAGAGACTATGTTTTAATTATATATAAGCATATATTGTATTTATATCACTTATCTAAATAAATATCATTTTATTTTTGAAATTTTATGAACTTGATTATATTTAATTTTAAATAAAATCAAATAAAATTGAGGTGTTGAATTAACTCAAATATTTTAGGCAGTGAAATTTGTGGCCAAATACTAATTTCGATTTTATTGTTTAATATAAAAATACATTTAAAACAAAAATTTTTTATGAGTTTCACTTATTATCACTATTATTATTGATCGGCATGATTAATAATGGATGTCAGTAATCAAATATAATTAATAATATATATATATATATAATTTATTTTTTATTTAAATGAGTTAGTCAAAATTTTAAAAAAAAAGTTAAAGATGAAGTCATTTTTCCTAAAAAGACTAAATTTTGTATTAATAAAAAATACTTTTTTATGAATTAGTTTTTTAAATACTTCAAACATAAAAAAAATATAAAATAATATTTTCCACATAACAAACCAAGCCTTCAATTTTTTTTAAAAAAAAAACCAGCCAAATCTATGTATGCGGCCCGGCCCATGAGGTAACGCACGCATATTGCGCACGTTGGTAAGTCGATGTAGCTGAGCCGGCTTCTCCAGTACCCGTACAAAGTGCTTGCAACTCAAAATATACCCGGGGATTCATTTCTTTCCCTCTCCTCTCTACTCTTTTTTTAAAATCCATACGCGCCACCTACCGCTTACATTCTCAATCTGAAACCCTAATTTACAATGCCTCGAGAAATCATAACGCTGCAGGTAGGACAATGCGGGAACCAGATCGGCATGGAATTCTGGAAGCAGCTCTGCCTCGAGCACGGTATCAGCAGAGATGGCATTCTTGAGGATTTCGCTACACAGGTCCTATCGCATCACCAACTTTCTTTCTCTTCTGATTTTATAATTTATATTTCTATTTGAGAAATTTCTATAGAGATTGCATGTTAATCTCTATTTTAAGTGGCCTTTGCAGTTTGTGCGCGTCTTTCGGTATCTGAGTCATTACAGTTCACTCTAAGTTACTTACTGACGGGTTTTGTCGTTAGATTACTTTTAGAATTCGGAGTTCCTAATATTACTGTTTTCATTAAGTTTAGTTCTATTTTAGTTCTGGTTTTGTGGTATGCTTTTATAAAACTTACTAATCCAATTAGGTTTGTAGACTTATATTTGGTCAATTTTTTAAGTAAGTAAATGATTACATAGTCACCAGTTTCATTTCATCTATGAACTATATATGTTTAGCTTTTCAGTGGCGGATATTTGTCTTGGAAAAAAAATGGTCTAGGTAGCCCTTTCCATTTACATTGAAATCTTTAAAAATGAGCTCATCTTAATACTTTAGTATTGACAACTTCTTTGGGTACTGAAGAATTGTGTAATGGACATAGTTTTGCCTTTAACTGTGTGCATAATTGCTCGTTTTATGAGTGGTTAGCAACTTTTGCAGTTTTGTTCAGCTGTTTTTACTGGAAATTTTCTTTTAGTGATTGCTCTCTATGACGGTTTCAATCAAGGCATTATCTTAATCTATTTCTTTAATCCGTGATGCTGCAGGGTGGTGATAGGAAGGATGTGTTCTTCTACCAAGCTGATGATCAGCATTACATACCACGAGCTTTACTGATAGATTTGGAGCCTAGGGTAATAAATGGTATTCAAAACAGCGAATATCGAAATCTTTACAATCATGAGAACATCTTTGTTTCAGATCATGGTGGTGGTGCTGGAAATAACTGGGCAAGTGGATATCATCAGGTTTGTTGCTTCGTTGTTTTATACTAAAAATATCTCAATGTCATATGCGGATGTCTTGTCCTATGTCAAAGGTTGTAGTTACTGCTCAGGGGCAACTATCATCGTCTAAATTCTGTGGATATGGGATTTTGTTTGTTTCATAATGATCAGGGAAAGGGTGTTGAAGAGGACATAATGGACATGATTGATAGAGAAGCTGATGGAAGTGATAGTCTTGAGGGTTTTGTTCTATGCCATTCAATTGCTGGAGGAACAGGATCAGGTTTACATCACATTCACTTTCACTTTCAGTATTAGGTTTTAATTCCAATGCAGTAGCTTCAGTGTCTGCACAATATACTAATGCAATTAGTAGCATTTAGACAATGGAATTCAAACATTTGTCTTTATTAACTGGATTGTTCGTTATTGACTTCTTGCTCATTTTGCAATGAAGGTATGGGTTCATATTTGTTGGAGACTCTTAATGATCGCTATAGCAAGAAGTTGGTTCAGACATACAGTGTATTTCCTAACCAGATGGAGACAAGTGATGTAGTGGTCCAGCCCTACAACTCACTTTTAACACTCAAGAGACTGACACTAAATGCTGATTGTGTTGTTGTTCTTGACAACACTGCGCTAAATAGAATTGCTGTGGAGCGCTTACATCTGGGAAATCCTACATTTGCTCAAACAAACTCCTTGGTATCTACTGTAATGTCTGCAAGCACAACCACATTGCGGTATCCTGGATATATGAACAATGACTTGGTTGGTCTTCTTGCCTCTTTAATTCCAACACCAAGATGCCATTTTCTTATGACAGGATATACACCACTCACAGTGGAGCGCCAGGTAAAGTTCTAGCTTTGTTTAATTTTTTTGATTATATCTTTTTTGTGATAATCATATTTTGCGTAATTCGTAGTAGTTCCACAGGTAAAATCTCAAAAGTCATTGATTGTGGGAATATGACAGGAGGATAGTTTCTAATGCAATCATTAGTCGGATTCATGGCATTGGCTATTTTTGGTTTCTGATATGTGCCTTGGGTATGCTATACTTACAATGTGGATATATGATGCAAATACATCTCTTGGCAGGCCAATGTGATTCGTAAAACTACTGTTCTAGATGTGATGAGAAGACTTCTGCAGGTGAGAAATTTCACTTGTAAATGTTTTTAACAGAGAAGCAGTTAAGAATTCTCTCTGATATTTTCTTCAGACGAAGAATATTATGGTGTCCTCTTATGCGCGAACAAAAGAAGCTAGTCAAGCAAAGTACATATCAATATTGAATATAATTCAAGGAGAAGTGGACCCTACTCAGGTAATAATCTAATAGAATTCATGAGCTTTTTAAAGTGAATATTCCTGCAAAGTTTTTCTTTGTTTTCTTTTGAGGTTTTATCTTTGTTTCAGGCTCAGTACTTCTCTTACTGCTAGCTTTTGTTTCTATTTTAAAGATAGCTGTGATCTAAATAGTTCTGTCATACTGTGGATGGAGATTTGTGCCTGTTCCAACACTGTTCTCAGATTATGGGATTTGGTCATGTTATTTTCATAGTAAACGTATTTGTGGAAACATCTGATTCTGTTAAGATGACTTTTTTGGTTTTCCCGGGCTATTAAGTAATCAAATTTATGTCTTTCTGGATTTGCATGCATATAATATTGGAGAAACTTGACCTATTGCTGGTTAGCAGCCCCCCCACAAAGCATCTATTTTGTTTTTATATTACATGTTGGGCTTGACTTAGTGATTAGTAGAATTACTGTTTTTCCATTAAGTGATTCTTCCTTTAAAGGGCTTTACTGTGTTAATCTTGCTTTGACTTAACTTAGGGTTCATTTGTTTTCCCTAAAATGCATTTATTTCTTAGTGCTTATATGTATTTGAAGGTCAAGGACGATGGATGGCCTAATTAAAATAGATATCTTGTTATAAGTGCAAGTTACATAACTAGTTTTCTTTTGAACAATTTCAGAAACATTTCTTTGCCTTTTTTTTTCTATCAGGTTCATGAAAGCTTGCAGAGGATTCGTGAAAGAAAACTTGTTAACTTTATTGAGTGGGGCCCTGCTAGTATACAGGTCTTCCTCTACAATGAAAAAAAAATCATTTTCAATATTTTGTCTGTTCGTTTTCTCTCTATATTTAGTTAGAATTACTTTGTTATGCTTTTTGTTTCTAGGTTGCTCTGTCAAGAAAGTCTCCATATGTTCAAACTGCCCATAGGGTACGGCTATTTTCTTGTTTTTTCCCTTTTATTTGCTGTGTTTTTTATTTTATTGATTAAGATTTTTGAATGAGCATAAGGATTTTTTGCAGAATGTGTAATTTGGTTTTTGTGACAATTTGAATATATCACCTTTAATCTCTGTGAATGAATCGTAATGACAGTCAAATTTCAAAGAGGAATAAATTTATGCCTGTTGCATTTGTAGGTAAGTGGACTCATGCTAGCAAGCCATACTAGCATCCGGCACCTCTTCAGCAAATGTTTGAGCCAATATGAGAAGCTGAGAAAGAAGCAAGCATTTCTTGATAATTATAGAAAATTCCCAATGTTTGCTGTAAGTCAACTTCATCATGGTAGTCACAGGGTAGTTAAAAGCGCTAGGCGCAACTAAGGCAATAAGTCCTTTTTGTTTTCATTAAGTATTGAAAAATCAATTATAGGGCTGCCTGTAATAAAATTGAACGAAAAAATGACTATATATAATAATAATTTGAGAAATAAAGAGAAGAAAGAGTAAAAGTGTAGAACTATATACTATATAGAACAAGGAAAAGCTGAATGAATATATAAATAAAACGGGAAAAAAGTTTTTAAACGTTAAAAAGACATTCACTTGTCTTTGTTTTGGCTGGTCATGGCTTGGGACTACACTTGGAGTGTTGAAGAGTTGAAGAATGACAACTTTCTTTTGTTTTTTATTTTAATTTTGATACCAATGTACTTGATTTGAAGAAAGGTAGCTTTTGTTTTTAACTTTAATTTGATTTAAAGTTTTAAACAAATTCTTTTGTTTTAGTTTCCTATTTTCATTAGGAAACTTCCTTGATTTTTTATATAAATACCCTACTAAATATTTGACTTTCCAAAATAAAACTTTTAGATTTCCTATAAAACTTAAATTTATTTAAATATTCATAATTTTAGGAGTTATAAGTGGGTATTTTAGGAAAAGAAGTTAGCCTTTATTTTTTTCAAATTTCAGAAATGTTTATAATATATTTTGTGGCAGAGGCGCAGATTTTTGCACCTCTCGCCTTTGGAAAAGGCATCGCCTAGGAGCACAAATCGTGCGCCTCACCTTGGATCCATTATAGGATCTAGTGTCAATCGATCTATTGTTATTCATTGATCTGCTTGATAAGTACTTGTTAGTTTCATGGACAAAGATGTTACTTTTTCCATCATATATATCATTATTTTGTGTTTTCAAGAGCTCCCCTGCAAATTAGCTAGCTTACGATATTCTCTTTGATACCTATTCTGAGCATTATTGAACAATTTTGGATTGATGTGTCCTTCAGAGTATTTTGGATTCAGTGCCTTGGTACTAATGCAATGTAAATTGATCAGGACAATGATCTTTCTGAATTTGATGAATCAAGGGACATAATTGAGAGTTTGGTTGATGAATATAAAGCCTGCGAATCCCCAGATTACATCAAATGGGGAATGGAGGTATAAGGCTTGTTGTTCCTCATTTCTCCCCTTATATCATATCTTACTACAAACTTAAGAACTTCTTGTTTTGATGCAGGATCCTCATCAAATTCTTACAGGAGAAGGCAACACTTCTGGAACTGTTGATTCTAAATTAACAGTTTGAACATAGTAAGGTAAGATTAGACATTTCTGGGTGCTGGCTTGGCTCTTAAGTTCTAATTGTATTAACATACAAGTGAAACTAGTTAAATGATTCAAGTTACATTAACATTTAATTCATCTAGATTTGGGGTTGCTCATCACGTACTTTCAACTAAGAGCTTGTAGGATATCATTACCCACTGAGTGTTATTTTTAACCTTGTTAGATGGGTTAACTCCAGGATTGTCCATGCTCTCTCTCTCTCTCTCTCTCTCTCTAATTCCTTTCTGCAGAAACATAACAGAAATGAATTTTCTCATTTGCAGGATGATTGTGAGGCATTGGAAGTTGTAAATAAAAGTAGACAGATATATCAGAGTTCTTCCTGTTTTAAGGGAAGCTTGATTGTTTGTGGTGTGCTAATCTTTTGGCTGTTTGGTTTTCTTAAGCTTCTTCGTAAGATCTTCATTCTCATTTTGGAGATTCAGAGTCTCCTTTTCCCCAATTTAATGTTCGCTTGGTGCTCTGATATCTACAGATACAAACAATGCATTTGTGGCCACATCGCCAAAATCTAAGTCATTATAATTTATCACCCGATATCGTGCAACATAGCATGTGCGACATGCTATATAGTCCCTACTTGCTAATTTTCAAGTGTCCAACAATGCCTATTGGCAGTGGTAGAGATTCTTGTGTACATTCTTAGATTATATGATGTGATGGTTATCCATGCTATTGAGTGCATTGTGTTGGTAGTGTACAAGTTGATTGAAACTACAGAATTCGTCCTGTTGAGCGATTGGTGTTCCTTTACGCATGCATTGCATCTGGTGCTATAAGAGTTATAAATTGAAAGTGTATTTGAAAGATGCACAGCAAATTTCGGATGACATTTTTCTTATACTGTTGTAGTTGATGGAAGTATTGAGAATTAAATTTTACTTGCTATTATTTATCATAACATGATAGTAAGTGAAGAAAGAAAAATGTTTTCATAAAGAAGCGTGAGACTCAGGTTGGGGTTGCTCATTTGTGCTAGTGTTTTGGTTTCCGTTCACTGTTTGAACGGCACTGATCAGCTGGAAATTCTTAGGAAGATGTCATTACCATTTATTAAACCTTCCGGACCAGTTCTTCTTCCCTTTGTTCCGCCTAATTGGTTCATGACATTGTAACTTTCCGACTCAAGTAGTTGAAGTTTCAGATATGGATCCATCACTTTCTATTATAGTGGACATGATAACGACTGGACATTTTGGATTTGAATGTTTGATCCCCCTTATCCCTCTCCACCCATGGAATGCGTATAGGCATCATAGCAGGCAAAAACAGGAAGTACAATTTGTACTCGTCGATGAAATTATAATGTAACATTGGTCTATGAAATACTGAGTTGGACTATGGTGCCCCCCTGTTGGCTCTCCTATCGTTTTTCAGGGGTTCTAGGAAATGATACCGCAAGGCAATTATTCATGAACTCATTCTAATTCCACATATGAGGGGTCATTAGTATTTAATATCATGAATCATTTGTGAAACATTTTACGTAGTTGTTCTCTTTTTTCGCTCCGTCTAGTTGGAAACCATCCAAATTTTTTCCCACGTGTTAGAGTTCGCATTGTTAGTGCCAGACATGTTTACCGAAAATGTTCTTTTATTTTTCTCAATTAGAAAATAGCGTTACAAGCAGAATTATGTTGTTGATTCATTATTTTAGAACGTTGGATTGTTATGTGGTGTTTCTTTCCTTTTTTATTTGATAAACATTTCATATTCAATCATATTGTTCCTTTTGAATTCTCAATCGAGGATGCCATAAACTATTTTGATCTTATTTAATTTTTTTTTAAAAAAAAAATCTATGAAAACGAATGTTAAATAAAATTAAGATTTTCAAATCCAACTTGTATTATTTCAATATTTAATTTTTTTTGAATTTAATCTAATACTCTCACTATCTTATCAAGTCAAAATATACAAATTTAAAATAATATTCAAAATAAAATTAAAATTTTCAAATCAAACTTGTATTATTTTAATATTTAAATTTCTTTTAAATTTTGTTCAATATCTGCACTGTCTTATAATTCAAAATATACAAATTTAAAATCATAATATCTTAAAAAAATAAATGAAAGATGTAGTCACAAAATCCATGAGAATAGTAAAAATATTAAAATCAACTGTTTAATTTAATTTTTTTTTAAATATATAAAAACGAATATAAGTAATGTTATAAAATAAAATACAAAACAAGATAAGATGATTAAATCAAAGTTGAATTATTTCAACTTTAAATTCCTTGTAAGTTTAACTTAACACATTTCATTTATGGTCAATTCAAAACTTATAAATTTAAAATTATAATATTTTAAAAAAGAGAAAATATTAAATTCTATTTTGTGGTTTTTGTCTATGATAAATACGATCTCATTGTTTGTTTATTGGCAAAACTATAACTTATTGCATAATATCGTTTGTAAAATAGTATCAGATATATAATTTCATTACATTTATCTAATCTACTATCAAATTTTATACATTATTTTCGACTAATTATATTTCAATATATAATTATGTATGGAAACATAACTTTTCATTTTAAATATAGAATTTATTCATTTTTTTAAACTTTATATATATTTGAATAAATTCTATTTCTATTATTGTTGAATTTTTTTAAATATATAAAGAAAGTAAATAAAAAAAAAAGAACAAATTTTGTATTTAGAGTGAAAATTTTGTATCCAAATTTAAATACATAATTAGTTGAAATAATATACAAAATTTGGTATCAAGTCAGATGAATGTAACTGAATTATAAATGTAGTACTACTTCACAAATAAAATTATATCACAAGGTAGAGTTTTGTTAATAAATAAATCACAAGACTATATTTATCAAAGAGAAAAATCATATTATAGAATTTTATAATTTCTCTTTTAAAAAAAAAAAATAAAATAAAAAGTTAGCAATTAAGTTTATTAGATTAGTCATTAAATTCATTCAGTCTATTTATTTTTTAAAAAAATTCAAGACATTTTATAAAGTGAAATTCAAACAAAATTAAGACTGTCAAATCAAACATGGATCATTTCAATTTTTAAATTTATTGTGGATTTACCTTAATACTCTCTTATCAATTCAAAATATACATACTCAAAATCACAACGTTTAAAAAATAAATAAATAAAAGATTAAGTTAGTCATTTTGTTACACTTGTAGAGATTTTAAGATTGGCTATTAAATGCATTAAATTAATTTATTCTTCAAAATCTACAAAAAAGAATGTAGAAATATTATAAAAACAACTCAAAATAGAATTAAGATTCTCAAACCAAATTTGTATCATTTCAAATTTTAAATTTCTCATGGATTTAGTTTAATATTCTATTTTTTTTTCAGTTTAAATATAGAAATCAAAAACCATATTATTTAGAAAAAACAAATGGAAAATGAAGTTAGCCATTAAATATGTTAAAGTAATAAAAATATTAAATTAATAGTTTCGTTGATTTATTTTTTACAAATCTATGAAAATAATGCAAGAGATATTACAAAATAAAATCTAAAAATAAAATCCTCAAATCAAATCTATATCATTTTAATTTTTAAATTTCTTTTAATTTAACTTAATATTCTCACTCACTTATCAATTCAAAATGTATAAATTCAAAATCATAACGTTCAAAAAACAATTAGCCGTTAAGTCCGTTAGAATCGTGAGGAATATTAGCCACGGAAGGAGGAACTAATGAGTCAGCGACAACAATGCTGACAGGCTGTAACAAAAAAAGGAATTACAAGGACCAACCAAAGCACATGGGGTTGCAATTAATAAAAATTTGACCACACCAAAGAGCCTGTAAAGCCTTAATAAATAATTATTAATAGTAGAAATTAATAAAATGGTTTTTAAAAAGTGGACCACCATGCCATGCCATTGATTGTAACTCCCGAATAGCGGTCAGCCGCTTTCTTCTCTCTCTCCCTTTGTTTTTGTTTAAAATCTCCCTCTCCTCTTTCTCCGTTTCATTGCTCTCCTTTGTAGCTCTTCTCACTATCGACCTCTAAAGAGGGGGAAAAAAATGGCAGTCTCTGTCTCATCAAGGTCTTTCGTGGGATTTTTGGCAATCTTTACGCTTATGTTCGTTACTTTCTGGCCGTCTGTCCGAGCCCAGCAGGCTCCTGCACCTGCACCTGCTAGCGATGGTAACTAGCTTTTTTTTCTTCGTTAAGATTAGATCTGCTTGCTGTTTCTATCTTCCTAGATCTGAAATCAACTTAATTATTATTTTATTTAAAAAATACATTAAAATGATTTGGTTATAGGGACTTCTATTGACCAAGGGATAGCATACGTGTTGATGCTGGTGGCTTTGGTTCTCACATACCTTATTCACCCACTGGACGCTTCCTCCTCCATCAACTTCTTTTAGGCAGTTTATTATTATTGATTTTCACTATGGATTTTGTATTTAATTAGTGTCGATGCATGAGAATTTTTGCTATATCCTGCTTTGTGGATAAAATTTGTTAGCATGTGGATGCTAGTTGCTTGTTTTTTTGTTACTCCTTTCTCACCTTGATTCTTTTTTCCTCTGCTTTTCTTATTATTGTAGTTTCAATTCAACTCTTTTTTTCAGAAAATGCAATTAACGTGAAAATTGCTTAATCATTGGGTCCTTTCAATTGATATTTGCACCTTTCCCATTCTACAACTTTGAAGAGATATTATTGTTGCAGTATCGAATACAATAATAAAACATGCTGCCAGCTTGTAGCGAACACAATGGGTAAAATGAAAACAAAAAAAAAAAATTCGAATTAGCATTATGTTGGGTCAACGTGGCTGTTGCCCATTTGAGAGTCTATCTCCTGATTTGATGTCATTTTCTCAAGAATGATTAGAACTCGTTAACTGCAATCAATCAATGATTCCAAATGAGAAATGGGGAGCACTCTCATAATTGAATCAATTATTAAATTCGAAAATTTTTTTCATTAATTTTAAAAAATTTCAGAAAGTAATTACAAATTCAACTATGATCAAATCAATTAATTTTATTTTATTTTTGATAGAGTCAATTAATTTTTATTTGAGAATCAATTATTTGTATTAAATATATATATTAAAAAATATTATAATAATTAATTATGAACGATTATTTTTATATTATTATACTATTAACAGAGTGAATAAAAAGCACATACCAAGTATATGCAAACTTTTTCTTTATTTATTCATGATAAAGTATTATTTTGACAACGTCAAAGAAAAAAAAAACCAACTAATACTAAACATGTAACTATTAAAAAGTTAAAGAAAAGATATAAAATATTATAATAACAACTAATATTATATTAAAAACATAATTGATACTCTAATTATATATATATATATATATATGATAATTATAATTATTCCGATAATAATATTTTGATATTATTTTAATATATTATTATAATATCTATATATTGTAGGTAATTACTATATTAATAATACTTTTTCAACACAAATTTGGAAATTCATACTATAGAGTTCAACATATTCGAGTCATGTGGAGCTCCCACAAAGTCTGACTTCGAAAATTTTGGGAATACGAGGCTGAAACGAACAAGATAGAAAAAAGAAAAAAAATTCATTAAACCAACCTAAAATAAGGACATGTTGCAGCGATTTTATTTTTTATTTTTCTTAAAAATTATTTACAACTTCAAAACAGGAGTGTTACTGGTATACCCAAGCAACAGGGGCGAGTCGAAACAAAAAAGAATAATAATCATGACATTGCTGGATAACATGAAAATAATTACCTTCTGAAGAACCATCCCGAAAGGAGATCTGTTAATTGTCCCGAGTACTTGTATGTTTCTCAACCGACCTTTTCCATGCTACCACTTGCAGAACATTTTCCAACAGGTTGGCAGCAACATTACTCTTCCAAAATAACCTGGTGTTGCACGTAAGTTGCGGCATATTTATCCGCAGTTTTGGCTATTGGAAATTCCAATCCCAATTTGTGAACCAGCAGAATCAAAACGCATGCATATCTCTTTTGATCAGTAACATGGTGTCTATGTTGTAACATATATTTGACAACTTCATAGAAGGAAACAACTATTCCAACAGAAGGGCCAGCGCGAGCAACACGGGGACCAATTCCTGTGGACAGTCCCTTCACCCCATCATCCCTGTTCCACGTGGAAGTTAGGAGCTATTAAGGCCAGTAGATGCAAAAGTTCTTAAGGCAATCTCGCAGTTAGCTAATAAAAGATTGATTTTAAGAGCTTTCCTAGTTTGGAAACCGACAGCATGTGGCCCACAAATATTAATACTACAATATATGAATGCATCTAAAGAGAGATGACTTAAAAGCAACAATAACAGACGACAGGTAATGACAGTCCAGTTGGCAGGAGCTGGGTAAGTGAAATAGATGATTGTATCATAAGGAGCTCTAGTTTTATGTTTCAAGTCCAAGAACAGCAGGTATGACTCGTATCTGACAGTTCCAACCCACTAAAAATGGAAGAATGGCAAAACAAATTATGTAATGAAGCATCAACAGCCGCATTAAGGCCTTGACAGAATTGAAATATTCCTGACATATCAAAAAAAAAAAAAGCACATAAAATGAATGAATATGCCATAAGTTAACTGTCCGGCCTATGGCTTGCAAGACTTCCAACTAGGACTAAATGATTTGAAATCAAAGTTTACAATTCATTAGCGAGCACATAACAATTTTAGCACATGGTTCCTAAAATATATGGGCCTTTCTACACAAAGATTAACCCCTGAAGCAAGTTTTGACTGCAAACACTACCAATCGTTCCCTTGATATGTACAATAACAGCCCCATGGAATAAATGCTAAACCAGATCCCTTTCTATGGCGATTCTTGCATCAATTTATCAATCTACATATGTTGTATCATGTTGCTTATTTGAAAAAACAAGTATATGATTTCTTAGTTCTAAGAAGGAGAAAGAAAAGAAAAACACAAAATAGTGTATCATACCTCCAGATTTCCCACAGAGTTTCTTGTATTCATATTTAATGCTCTTCTTGGATCCTTCTGTCAATGCAACCAGCACAAACGGTAAATCATGTAAATAGCAACCTAAAGTTTGTCATAGTCATTTGAATAATGTTTGTAAGATTTCATAGTCAACTGATACACATCAAGCTTCCAATTTAGGAGGAGAGAATCAAGTCCTCATTGATATCTGAAATACTTATCAACCAGATGCACCTTTCCCCTAATTATTTATCTTATGTATCTCTATAACACCTTTATGTTTTAACTTTTATCTTTTCAATTAGTGGGAGGATTGGGGTAATAAAAGATCTGCATTGGAATTTAGAGGAACTTTGGAATACTACCTCTA
>CATIWR010122274.1:0-62384 GCA_949677035.1 Omphalea diandra | reverse complement strand
ATAATTAAAAAAAAAAAAAAAAAAAAAAAAAAAAAAAAAAAAAAAAAAAAAAAAAAAAAAAAAAAAAAAAATAATTTTAAATTAAAAAAAAAAAAAAAAAAAAAAAAAAAAAAAAACCACACATAAATCTAATACTAACTAAGAATTCTAAGTGAATCTTACATTGTAAAGGGTAAGTCTTTCCACTGGATCAAAGACTACTCGCATGAAACATAAAACAAGATTAGAACACACTAAAGAAAGAGTAAAAGAATGCAAAACAAAATGAAAAAGACAAAAAGAAGTACTTAAAGATGTCCTCCATCTAGTATGAAGAAACACTAAGTTATCAATTTTTTTTTTTTTAAAAAAAAAAACACTAGACAGATAAAATCTAGGTTTTAAAACAAAACTAGAACTCAAAAAATAGGAATTAAAATTCAAAAAGCAACTAGAAACAAAAGAAACCTTGAAATCAAATGAAAACTTTTTCATAACCAACGCTTAAAGTAAGAAGAATCATAAATCAATGATTTAGAAACATTAAAATAAAAATAAGAAAGGAAACATTTTTCAACTAAACAAGAAGAAAAAACATTTTGACAAGAATTACAAGAACTGCCCTTGCAAAAGTCACATTTAAAACAAAAGGAAAAACAATTATTAGAAGTTAAATATTTTAAAGAAGAAATGCAAAACAATAGCTTAAAGAAAAAACAAACATCCATCACTAAAAGAAAACCTAGTAACACAAAAACTATGATTAAAAGGAGAAAAATTATGCCTAAAACAAATAAAACATGTACAATTGTATAAACAAAAGCTAGAAAACTCCCTTTTACACAAACTTGAAAGTTCACTCTTTAAAACAACACCATTATCATAAGAGTTAAAATTTAGTTTGTCTTGCTTGCTAGGCTCTTCCATGAAAATCATTCTTCATAACCTTACAAAAGAGACATAAAAGTGTTATACAAAAGAGCTTAAATAGATTGAGGTTTACATGAGAATACAAGTTAAGTGAGAATTATATGCTCTTAATCATTACTTGGTATACCATTGTGAATGAACACTTGTAAATGGAACAAAAAGGATGTTGTGACATGTGCTTGTCAAACACTTGCAAATCACGTGGAAAATGGAGCAATTTGTCCTATTGACACATGTTATTAATCAAATGATCCACTTGTTATATGATGGCCAGCAAAATCAAATGTCACTTAAATCACATGAATTATCGGGAGTAGTGTTTGCCTTGCAAGGTCATGATAAAAATCAATCTATTGCATTTGTACTTGCACAATCAATTGTTGTACTTGTAATGTATTCTGATGATATTTGATTATTGGTTGCGCCATAAGAATCTGATTATTGTTTTTATTCATTAAGTCACTGCTCACCAAATCACAATTATATTTATCATATATTAAAGCATAGGGTTTGGATACTTTGTTGTATAAAGTTTTGCATAGAGACACATGGACCATAAGTCATTTGAATTCCAACTCTCTCTCCTTTTGTCATGTACATATATTTAGATAAGAACCAGTTTATGGTCACTAGCCTTTATCATTAGTTAACATATATGTACATCAAATACATGTTGGATTGCGTGTGTATGATGAAAAAACCTTTTTGTGTATATATTTTCAGACATGAATGCCATGATTTGTAAATGAAAATGGTCGTTACAGTTTTTGGTATCAGAGCAAGGATAGGTTCCATAGGGACATACATATGAACATGACATGACTTTTGCATTCTTATGCATTGTCATAGGACATAGTCTTATATGTCTATAAGACATTAGTAGAGGGTAGTAATGGTAGTACCCACGGCTCACAAAGGAGAGAGGAGTCAGCCAATTTACATTCCATAAAGCATCATGCCAACTATTAAGAGATCAACCTGCTGCCAAAGTTAGATCTCCAACACATTCTCATGCATAACACATATCTCATGGTCAACCACAACATGAAATTGGTAAACCAATAGTGCAGGGTCTATAATTCAAAGAGAAAGAATATATGACAAATTATGAAAATAAGGTGCAGTTGACTTTAGTGGTACCATAAATCTATCAATGGGAGAGACATGGCTAGAAAGAGCATAAAGAGTTATGAATTTTATGAAATGTACACTAGAAGAAAAGTTTGATTATGCAGTGTCGCTATCTAAAGAGGATGCATATGATTGATGTGAAACCATTATAGGGAGTGATGTCCAACCTCCAGTGCTTACATGGGATAATTTTCTTCATGAGTTTAGCAATAATTACATGCCATAAGTGTACAAATATGATAAAAGAAAAGAATTTTTGAACTTAAAGCAATAGGAGATTACTATAGTTGAGTATGAGGTAAAATTTAATCAATTATCTCATTATGCATCCTTCATGGTGGCCACTAATAAGGATAAATTTCAAAAGTTTGAAGAGGGATTGAGATATGAGATCAGAAGTAAGATTACAGCTACAGATCTTGAAAGTTTTACCAAGCTAAAAGTTATTGCAATCAGGGTCGAAAGATTAGAAAAAAGAAAGGATAGAGCAACGAGTAAAAAGAAAGCCTATTAAGTTTATGAAAGATTTTAACAAAAAGAAAAGTAAACATAGAGATTATATGCCACCACAGTCCAGTGCTAGGGGTGGTTACTCTAAATATAAAGGTAGAAGATTAGGAGTTTCATCGCATACAAGTAAAGGTCAAGGCCAAGTTACATAACAACGATCCTCATGTGTACATTATGGCAAACAACATATGGGTGAATGTTGAAAATTGACTAGTGGGTGCTACTTTTGTGGGTCTCTTGGTCATATGCTTAGAGATTTTCCTGAAAGATCCAAATTGTCAGAAGGATGTAGAACTACATTAGAGTCCATAGTTGAAGTTTCAATGGCAAGTATAGTTAAAGTATCATTGGGCAGGGGCAGAGGCAGAGGTAAAACAACCATAATTGGCGAAGGTATGAGCATATCAGAAGGTCAGAGTTCTAGGCCCTCAACACAGGCTAGAGTATTTGCCATGACTAGGCAAGAAGTTGTTGCTACTCTAGAAGTAATCACTGGTAAACTTTTTCTCAATGATTTATAAGTGATACATTAATTGATCCTGGTACCACACATTCATTCATTTCATTGAACATGGCATCATAATTATGTAGTAAGCATCAACCCTTAGGTTTTAATCTATGTGTTAGAACTCCTTTGGGAGATATGATGATTGTGGATAAGGTATGTCGTGATTGTGTGATTCGCATTGATGACGTTGAGTTGAATGTTGATCTAGTATTGTTACCACTCTGTAAATTTGATGTTATACTGGGTATGGACTGGTTATCCAAATATCATGCAATAGTGAATTGTTTTACTACGAAAGTTATTCTATAATCTCCACACCATACAAGGGTTGTGTTTTAAGGGAAAAGGCAAATTGTACCTACATGTATAGTTTCTACTATCAAGGTTTCTCAAATGATTAAAAGTGGTTGTGAGGCTTATTTGGCACATATGGTAGACACAAGCTTCACAAATGAAATACTTGAAAATATTTTCATGGTAAATGGGTTTTTAGATGTTTTCCCAACTGACTTACTTGGTTTGGAACCTAATATGTAAATAAAATTCACAATTGAGTTAGTCCTAAGAACAACATCGATGTCCATTCCACCTTATAGGATGGCTCCAGCTGAGTTGAGAGAATTAAAGATCTAATTGCAGGAACTACTTGAAAAGGGATTCATCATACTTAGTGTGTCACCTTAGGGTGTACCAATATTATTTGTTAAAAAGAAAAATGAGAATATGAGGTTGTCTATTGATTATAGGCAGTTAAATCTCATTGTTATGAAGAACAAGTATCCTTTACCAATGATAGATAATCATTTTGACCAAATACAAGGAGCACGGGTGTTTTCTAAAATTAACATGAAATCAGGATTTATCAACTCAAAATTTCAAAGCCAGAAGTACTGAAGACAACTTTTCACACCAGGTATAGGCATTATGAATTTTTGGTGATGCCATTTGGTTTAACTAATGTACCAGCTACGTTTATGACTCTTTATGAACAAAGTGTTCTAGCCTTACTTAGACCAATTTGTAATTGTGTTCATTGGTAACATACTGGTATATTCACCAAGTAAAAAGGAGCATGAACAACATTTAAGGTTTAACTTGTAAGTTTTAAGAGAAAAATAACTATTTGCTAAATTAAGCAAGTGTGAGTTTTGGATTGACCATGTCGTATTTTTAGGACATATAGTTTTTGAAAAAAGCATAAAAGTTGATCCAAACAAAACTGAAGCAACAATAAAATGGGAAACACCAAAGAATGTTATAGAAGTTCGAAGTTTCTTAGGACTAGCTGAGAATTATCGTCGATTTCTTAAGAGGTTTTCACTTATAACTGCTCTTTTGACTAAGTTACTTCAAAAAAAATGCAACATTTTAGTGGTTTCAAGCATGTTAGGAGAGTTTTGATGAATTAAAAGATAGATTGACATATGCTCTATTGTTAGCCATTCCTACCAGTAATGGAGGATTTGTAGTATATAGTGATGCCTTTCATCAAGGTTCGGGATGTGTTTTAATGCATCATAAGGTAATTTCATATGCATATAGACAACTGAAGCCTTATGAATTATCTTACCTAGTACATGACCTAGAACTTGTTACCATTGTGTTTGCTTTAAAAATATGGAGACAGTACTTATATGGAGAAACTTTTTGGATATTTACATATCATAAAAGCTTGAAGTATTTGATAAGCCAAAAAGAACTAAACATGACACAAAGGCGGTGGTTAGAACTGCTAAAGGATTGTGATTGCTCCATTAAGTATCACCCAAGAAAGGCAAATGTGGTTGCTAATGCTTTAAGCAGGAAATCAAAAAGTGGTATAGCTCATTCACAAGTATTTACATTATCTTATTTAGTTCAATTAAGAGTTATGAAGATGGAACTAAACATACAAAAGAATAAGGTATTGATTACTACTTTTCAAGTGAGACCAATGTTGCATGATCGAATTAAAGAAGCATAGGACAAGGATCTAAACTTACATAGAATGATTGAAATGCTAAAACATGGGAGACATCGAGATTTTGATATTCAAAATGATGCTTTGATGTTGGGTTCTCTTATTTGTATGCCTATGTTGATAACTTGCAAAGAGAAATCCTAAAAGAAGAACATAATGCTCCATATCCCATACATCCAAGAATGATGAAAATGTATAATACTTTGTGGTCTGATTTTTGGTGGCCTAAAATGAAGAAAGATGTAGCAACCTATGTTTTAACACGTTTGAGTTGTCCGTATATCAAAACAGAACATCAAGCACCAATTAGAAAATTAAAACCATTGACGATTCCATTATGGAAATGGGAAAGAATAACCATAGACTTTGTAAATTGGTTACCAAGGACTTTAAAGAAGAATGATGCTATATGGGTGATAATTGATAGACTAACTAAGTCAATTTAGTTTTGCCTATTCGATGGGGTAGTTCACTTAAGCACTTAGCCAAAAAATATGTGGATGAAATTGTCAAATTACTTAGTGTTCCAGTGTCCTTTATATCAAATAGAGATCCATAATTTACATCTCGATTTTAGGTCAATTTGTAATAGGCTTTGGGTACCAAGTTGAGTTTTAGTATTGTTTTCATCCTTAGACAAATGGACAATCAGAAAGGATAATTCAGACACTTGAAGACATGTTTCGAGCTTATGTGATAGAGTTCAAATGTGTATGGGATGAATATATTGCCTTTATTTAATTTGCTTACAATAATCATGATCATAACACTATATTGATGGCACCATATGAAGCATTATATGGAAGAAAATATCAAAGTCCTATATATTAGGATAAAGAAGGGATGCGTGTTTTAGAAGGGCCATAACTAGTGCAAGACACTATAGATAAGGTAAAGGTATTCAAGAGCAAACTTAAATCATCATAAGACATGAAAAGGAGCTATGCAGACCAACATAAAAGACAAATGGAATATGAGGTGGTAGACAAAGTCTTCCTTTGAGTTTCATCTTGGAAAGGAATAATTCAATTTGGCAAAAAGGGGAAACTGAGTGCTTCATACATAGGACCCTATGAGATCCTAGAAAAAGTCAGTCCATTGGCTTTTAAATTATCACTACCACTAGAGATGGCTCATATTCATGATCTATTCCATGTGGGTATGCTAAAAAAGTATTAGTCTAATCCTACACATATACTTATGGATCCTGTTAGACTAGGATGGTTAATCATAAGACTTGAACCTCTTTTGATCTTGATAAAGGAGATTGATTAATTCTAATGTTTCAATTAAGTGTTATTTTACAATTTTTTAGTTAGTCTCTAAATTGGATGTTGGGTGAAGTCCATAATCTCTAAAGAAAGCACAGTGTCTCCTAATTCGGGATCGCAACTTGATAAATCGCGATCGCAAACTAGACTAAGGTAGGTTGAAAAATTGGATAGACAAATTTGTGGGCCACTTCTCTACTGCAACCAATCCAAAGATAGGAGAACCAAAGTCACAGACGAATTTATGGTGTGTGTCACGCCTCAGTCGCGATTGCAAATTTTGAAGTAACTCAAAAGGGAATCAAGTCCACAGCCACAGCATGACAAGTTCCCAGGTGACCGTTGGAAGATAAAAATCATGATGTCAACTTATGGGTAGTGACCGCAAATCATGAAAAAGAAGATGAACATTTTGACAGATGAATTAGCGTCTTAAGTCGCGGCCTGTTTAAGAAAAATTGTGATCTCTACTTTTATGAGTAGGTGAAAGGCAATGACTATATTTTCCTAGTGAACCAATGAGAATATGACATGTGGACTAGCCGTTAGACACAAATAAGGATTTTTGCCTCAATTTTTGGCTCTCGTATGAAAAATAAAAAAATTTGATCGCGAATGAAGCATGATAAGCATTTGATGCAAAATCTATCTAGCGTACTTTAGAGATTTGCTACCAATTTTATTGCAACGTCTCTCTGGTGGGTAGAGGCTATAAATACCTTACCAAATAGATGTAAATGCAAGAAAATTCATTAATTTGTAACCCAAACTCTTGCAATTTTGCTACTCAATCTTTTCTTTTCTTTAAGTGATTATTTGGTGTGAGCATAAACACCATTTGTTAAGGTTATAGTGTGAGCCTGTAAAAACACTAAAGAGAGGTTATTGTGTGAGCCTCAAACACACAAGTGAAAAGGTTATTGTGTGAGCTTAAAAAACACAAGTGTAAAGGTTATTGTGTGAGCCTTGAAAATACAAGTGTAAAAGTTAAGTATGAGCTTAGAAACACCGTTTGAAGATAGTGGAACACCCAATTGCTTAAAATTGGGGAGTGGACGTAGGGTTGATTATACCTGAACCACTATAAATCTTGTGTCTCTCTTTTACTCATTTTCCTTCTTACTTTCTTGTTTTAATTTTTAGACACCAATTCAATCCCCCCCTTCTTTGTTCCTAAGGCCAACAAGTGGTATCAAAGCCAAACCTCACATTTTAGCCTTAATTAGGTGAGACAAGATCACTGGCATAAGAGGGAATCCATTCACACCTCAAGGCTCACTTTGATGGATTCGACTATACTCATTGGAAGTATAAAATGGAAATCTATATTGACACAGATGTGGTGGACCTCTGGGATGTGGTTGTCAATGAATGAAAGCCACCCATTAAGGTAGTGGATGGAATTGAAGAACTTATCCAAAGAGAAGAATAGGTTGAAGCTAACTGGAGATCAAATGGCAAAAACAATAGGGCAGTGACCATTCTTCTAAGCTCTCTCTCTATATAAGAGATTGGAAGAATGCAACATTGTCAAACAACACATACCATTTGGAAGACACTTAAGAACTACCATGAAGGCACAACATTAGTCAAGTCAAGTTAGTTAGAGATGTACACGACTAAATAGGAGCTATTCATGATGAAGGACAATGAAAGCATCATCAAAATAGTGAATAGGCTCCTATCTATAGTCACAGACATACAAAATTCGAAAGGATTCTCACAAACTATGAGGTAAACACAAAAATCCTCAAAACTCTTCCTTTAGATAAATTTGGTGCTAGAGTGTGTAGCATCCAAAATTACAATATGGAGATTGGGAAAGTGCCAACATACCTATTGATAGGCAAACTCTTAACTCATAAGTTGGCCTTAGAAAAAGAAGAGCAAATGAAGAAGCTAAGAGGCTAAGGAGATAAACCAGAAAAAGAGAGAAGAACCATGGCTCTTAAATCTTCAACAACGGAGAAGGAGGTAGAAATTACCTCAAGTGATGAAGAAAGTGATAGGGAAGAAGAAAAGCTATCAATGCTCTAAAGGAGGACAAAGGAGTTTATCAAAAGAAGAAAAGAAAGAAAAGGTTTCAATAAGACAACTCTTAGTCCAAGAGAAAAATCCAATGATGTCACTTGCCATGAATGTGGAAAGCAAGGCCACATCAAGTATGAGTGTCCCAAATTGAAGAAGAAGAATAGATGGGACAAGGACAAGAAGAAGAGTTTTTCAACCACTTGGGATGGCAGCTCAAGTGAAGAAGAGGAAGAAGGAAAAATTGCTAATATTTGTTTCATGGCATAAGAAGATTCTACAATTGAGGTAAGTACTTCTTCCCATTCTCATTCTGATTCTGAATTTGATAAGATAGATGAAGAGCTTCTAGAGGCTCTAACCATGAGATGTGACAAATACAAATCACAAATGAAATCTTACAAAAGAAAATGTCAAAAGTTAGAGGATGATTATAAATCCCTAAATGACATTGTAAGAGAATTGAGAGCATCTAATGATGAGCTAAAAAAATATGTGGATAGTCTTTCTACATCATTTTCTTTAATGGCTTCACTAAGAAAGGAGAATGACACTCTAAAGGAAGAAGTCATTGAGCTTATAAGCTCAATCTTTAAGTTCAATAAAGGAAAAGAACCTTTGGACACATTGATTGTGCCATAAAGACTACCACTAATTATACATGTTATAGGCTTCAATAGAGCCTCCTCATCATCTCAAACGACATTTGTTAGAGCTTTAGAACCTCAAACCTCAAGGGTTGAGGTAATTAGGAAGAAAAGTGCTCCTATCACTAAGCCTCCTAAGCCTAAGGGCAAAGGGAAGGCTTCCCTAAGCTTAAGAGCCAAAACTCAAATAGCTAACGATGCCTACATATACAACAAACAGCATGGTCATTCTCATAAGAAATTCTCTACTCCTACTCATCATATATTGTACATGCATGCTTTCATATGGCCAAGGTATGAGAAGGCCTTCTACTCATACTAAATTTGTGCATAGGAGAAAGACTCCTAAGTCTAAACTCTAATTCCATTATTGCATGAGATTTGCTCACATCAATATTAATTTCTATATTAGGAGGGCTCACCTCAAACTAGAGGACCCTTTAATTCCTAACCCCCAAGGACCTAAGTGTGTTTGGGTACCTAAGAAAAGGTAACTCACTTTTATTATGTAGGGGAGTGTGGCAGCCACCAAAACAAGCAATTGGCATGTGGATAGTGGATGTTCTAAGCATATGACTAGAAATAGAAAGCTATTCATGACATTAAAGGAAAAAGAAGGTGGAGATATCACATTTGATGACAATGCCAAGGGTAAGATAATTGGCATTGGAACCATTAGTAAGAATGGTTGCTCTTTAATTGATAATGTTCTTTTAGTTAGTGGCTTATAATATAATTTGTTAAGTGTAAGTCAATTGTATGACAAAGGTAACAAAGTTACCTTTGATCCTAGGGAATGTCAAGTCACCACTTTAGTGGATGATTAGGTTATTTTCAATGGTGAAAGGAAAGGCAATACCTATTCAATTGACTTAGACAATTTGGCTAACCAATCTTTTAAGTGTCTTATGTCTTTAAGCAATGAAGCTTGATTGTGGCATAGAAGTCTTGGACATGCAAGCATGTATCTTTTTCAAAGCATATCTAAAGGAAACTTAGTCGAAGGACTTCCCATGCTAAATTTCTCCAAAGACAAGACATGTGATCCTTGCCAAATGGGGAAGCAACACCATGCCTCTCACAAAGCCAAAAATGTTGTAAGTTTAACTAGACCTCTTCAACTTATTCATATGGACTAGATAGGACCCACTAGAAGTGCTAGCTTACGTGGAAAGCATTATGCACTAGTCCTAGTAGATGACTACTCTAGGTTTACTAAACCTCTAAATGAAGAAAGAACAAACTTCATTAAGAGATAATTGGGAATGTTTGATGGAAGCTCCCTAAAGTGAAAATTTTTAATCTTATGTGTGATATTGCTATATGTATTGGCATTTGTTGATTTGTGATATTTGTGTTTGATATAGTAAAGTGGATCATAATTTTTTCAAAATTCAACTATTTTTCCTTGCTGACTCATAATTCGTGGTTGTTATCCTTCCTTTACGATCGAAAATTACAAGTCAAATTCACCCGGCTATCAAACATCAAATCGCGATCGCAAAATTTTTTCTCCACCATGAATTTTGGTCAATTTTCAAATTTTGACCATTAATGTGAGTATTCATGAGAAAAACTTGTCCGTTACTCACATTTTTCAGAATTCGCGATCACGACTAATGATTTCGCAGACGCGAATTAGAGTAACCACCTAGACATTTAAGTGATTTGATTGCCAACCATTTCCAACTCTTCATTAATCCATTTCTAGTCGTTTATACACCCCTTCAATGGCTATAAATACCACCTTTCAATAGTGACATCCTCACTTATATTCCAAATATCTTTTCTCTCTCTCTCTCTCAAAGCAATCAAATTATCCCAAACTCTCTTCATCTCTTGCAATGGCCTCAAAGAAGATCTCTAGAGCAAAAAAAAAGGAAAGGGAGTGGCTCAACCCTCTGCACCCCCTGCACATTAACTCATGAAGGGAGTTACTAAGGGGAAGATGGAAAGATACAAAACAAATTTCTCACAGATAATCCTCCCTAACAAGATCCCCTTTACTTTCCTATTGGAAACCTTGGGCATCAATAATGAAATCCGAGCTTTTCTTTCCAATCTTGGGTGGAACGAGTTCATCTTCCCAAATGAACCTGGCTATGAAAAGGTTGTGCAATAGTTCATGTGCACTGTCCATCTTAGTCACAAAGCAGAATCTCCTGCAGGTCAATACGGGTTAGTATTCTGGGCCTTTAGTGATAACCTTTGAACAACTCTCATCTCTTTTTAATTTACAAGTTGGAGAAAACAACCCTTTCATAATCTTTGCACTTGACTTTATATATTCTGATTTTTGGTAAAAAATCTCCATAGGAACCAAACACAACCCTCGCTCCTTTTTGGCCAAACACATACAATCCCTACCTTTTTGGATACTCCACCATATTATCA
The DNA here is from genome assembly GCA_949677035.1 of Omphalea diandra. Lineage (NCBI taxonomy): Eukaryota > Viridiplantae > Streptophyta > Magnoliopsida > Malpighiales > Euphorbiaceae > Omphalea > Omphalea diandra. The sequence continues at coordinate 51,026 of CATIWR010122274.1, read as the reverse complement.
CCTTTTCCATCAACACAAGAGGTGATGGTAATAAGAAGGTGTCCCAAAAAGACTTGGCATTCCTTTTCTACCTTGTCAAAAATAAATCCATGCAAACAGACCGATACCTTATGGATCAATTGATCCACATGAGAACAAAACCCAAGAGTCAATTCCTTCTGCCCTCACACATCACTGTCATATACTGTTTCGTTGGAACCCTTGATGAGGAAAAAGAAAAATTCCTCACCAAGAAGCTTCTTCCTACTCAAAATTTTCTTGATCTCACTTACCTAATAAATGCCAAAGCCATACACCTGGATACTTATGCCTACATCCTGGATGCATTTAGGGCAAAAAAGATGGAAACTTCTCAAGCTTGGAAGAGGCTCCGTATTGAAGAAGGCACAATTCCTATCACTCCTCCTCAACCAAAACCCAAGTCCAAGTTGTCTCTTGCCACCATCAATCAAAAGTTAGACAAGATGTTGAGAATGATGAAAAGAAAATTCCTATTTCTCTTACATCTTTACAATGACATGGTGGATCTTCAAGAGAAGTTAGGGGTTCCTCCTTGTCATCTTTCCAATTTCACCAAATTTCAAGATACACAAGATGAAGATGGTAATGAAGAAGAAGTTGAGGATGGGAATGAAGCAGAAGGAGCCACACATGAACAAGAGGAAGGAACTTATGGACATGATGATGAATCTTCATCCTTCTAGATTAGGGATCCTTTGTAGTTTCTTGTTTCTTTTTTTTTATTCTTTATGTTTTTGTTTAACAATATTGTGATCCCACATTTATAAATAAATAAATTTGTGTTTCTTTGCAAAATCCTTGTATTATGTGATTGATGCATTTTATCTTTATATTTGGCACTTTTATTTTGCTCTTTATGTTCACTTATGCTTGTTCTCATTTCCCTTTTACACCCTCTTTTTGATATTTCCAAAGGGGGAGAGATAGAAAGAATCTAAGTTTAAGGGGAAGAAAATAATAACTTGAAAATTTTTAGCATAAGTTGAGGGGGAGCATCATACCTTCATACTTAAGATTTTTTTAAAATGATTGAGTGTCATACTTGGGAATTTCACTTCAAGTATTCATTGAATCATATTACACTCCAACATCACATTTTTACATTATTTTTCTCCTATGGATCAATCTAAGTTGTCAAAATAAAAAAGGGTGAGATTCTTAGACTAGGATGGTTAATCCTAAGTCTTAAACCTCTTTTTATATTGACAAAGTATATTGATCAATTCTAACGCTTCAATTAAGTGTTTTGCAGTTTTTTAGTTAGTCTATAAATTAGAAGTTGGATGAAGTCCATAATCTCTAAAGAAAGCAAAGTGTCTCCTAATTCGCGACTGCAAACTAGACTAAGGCAGGTTAAGAAATTGGACAGGCAAATTTGTGGGCCACTTCTCTGTCATGACCGATCTAAAGATAGAAGAAACAAAGTCACAGATGAATTTGTTGTGCGTGTCATGCCTCAGTTGCCACCACAAATTTTGAAGTAACTCAATAGGGAATCAAGTCCACAACCACAATATGACAAGTGTCCCAGGTGACCATTGGAAGATAAAAATCATGATGGCAACTTGTGGGTAGCAACCACGAATCATGCAGAAGAAGATGAACATTTTGACATACAAATTTGCATCCTAAGTCGCGGCCTATACAAGAAAAATCACGACCGCTACTTTTATGAGCAGGTGAAAGGCAACAACTATATTTTCCTGGTGAACCAATGAGAAGATGACACGTGGACTATCCATTAGACGCAAGTAGGGATTTCCGCCACAATTTTTGGCTTTCGTATGGAAAATTATAAAATCATGATCGCAAAATAGTAGTAGAGATCGGGAATGAAGTCTAACAAGCATTTAATGCAAAATCTGTCTAACATACTTTGGAGATTTGCTACCAATTTTATTGCAACATCTCTTTGGTGGGTAGAGGCTATAAATACCTCACCAAACAGATGTAAATGCAAGAGAATTCATTAATTTGTAACCCAAACTCTTGTAAATTTGCTACTTAATCTTTTCTATTCTTTAAGTGATTGTTTGGTGCGAGCATAAACAAAATTTGTAAAGGTTGTAGTGTGAACCTGTAAAAACACTAAAGGTAGGTTATTGTGTGAGCCTTAAAAACAAAAGTGTAAAGATTATTGTGCGAGCCTCAAAAACATAATTGTAAAGGTTATTCTGTGAGCCTTGAAAACACAAGTGTAAAAGTTAGGTGCGAGCATAGAAACACCATTTCAAAGATAGTGGAACACCAATTGCAGAAAATTGGGGAGTGGACGTAGGGTCGATTACACCCAAACCACTATAAATATTGTGTCTCTCTTCTACTCATTTGCCTTCTTACTTTCTTGTTTTCATTTTTATACATCAATTCAACCCCCTTTCTTGGTGCCTAGGGCCAATAGATCCAGTAATAACAATTGCAGATGATGTAAGTTATATTGAAAAACTAATGGAAATCATTGGTTATAAGGAAAAATGGCTACAAAATCGAGAATTCCCTTTAGTTCAGGTGTTATGGAGAAACGACTCACAATAAGTGGTTACATGGGAAACTGAAGAGAACATTAGATGATAATATCCACATTTGTTTACAAGTATTGAATTTTGAGGACGAAATTCTTCATAAGAAGGGAAGAAATGTAACATCCCTATCCACATTCATTGGCATCTTACATGAACATATTCATTGCATAAATGATTTGCAATCCCACATGAGCATGTGCAATAGATAAATGATCATTTAGATATGTGAATTGGATAAGCATGATGATAGCACTTGCACCATTGCATTTAGGGCACTTGAACATATATGTAATGTTTGCATAGTTGCATGGCAAATTATTTTATGTTGTGTGCATGTCATCATAAATAATGGTGTTTTATAGCTTATTTAAAAGTATAAGGAGCACATGGGGATTAGGGGATGGAGAGAGGTGATGAAGGAGTGAAGAATATGGACTAAAGGGGAAAAGTGAACTTCCAACTAATAGAAATGAGACACCATGATTTTGTCTTATTATAATAGATTTACAAGTGGAATTTTTTAGCGTTTAGGACCATAATAGAGAGGTTAAATGTAAGGAGAAGCAGAATAAAGATAGAGAGTTAAGGAAGAAAGAAATAAAGGAAGAAGAAGAAGAAGAAGAATAGTGAGTTGCCTAGGGAAGAACCATAAGGTTTTATGGTCTGGGAAAATAAGTAAGTTAATTTATCTTCTTCCCATATGAAATTAACCCCTCATGACATGTTAATCAGGCATGGTTAGTGAGAATTATAGAGTATTTGAGGTAGAGCTCATGTTTGGAATTTGGAATTTAAGAGAAACAAGAGTTGTTTGTGTTAGTTTTGTTGTTAAAGCAGTATGTTTCACCCATAATTTCATAGACCTAGAAGAGGAATTAGGGAAAGTGTAAGGTATGAAAGTTGTAGCTTTATATCCCATATAAATTCGTGTGAAAATTTTTTTCTTTATTTAATGTGTGTGAGGAGATATGGCTCTTTCATTAAGGCTGATTCATAACCAACCGAAATCACCTCAGTCTTTCTATTTTCTTATATTTTGATGGCCTTATGTTCGAATTTTGACAAAGTATAAAACATTAAATTTTTAGGGTTATATCCCCTCTAAATGTTGTAAAGCATTTTTGATTGATTTGTTGTGTGGAAGGAGATATGGGTCATTGACTATGACTGACCCTATAATAGGATGAAACCTCATCAGTCTTATAATTATGTTTCTAAGAATTTGATGTGCATATATTCTGAATTTGGTGATGTGTTAAACTCAAAAATTGTATATTTATGTAGTATCAACATTCTTGTAAAAAATATTTACCAAATTTGCATGGTTGTTGATATATTTCCCTTTCATCATGACTGATTGTCAGCATGTTGAAAACCTGCTCACCCTGAGATTGGTCATTTATTTTGGTGACTTTATAGACTGAATTAGACAAATAGTAAAACATGAAAGATGTTTGTTTATGTGTTTTTTAATTTTTGGTAAATTATTTTTGCAATTGATTTCTACAATATGAGATATACACAAGAATGTAAGATATACTCACATTGTGATGACTTTAAAAGAAGGAAAATTTTAAAAATTCACCACATTTTCTATTTGTCTTATATTGGCCTAAAAATTGAATATGTTTTATCATTATGTTTCTAGTATATTAAAAAAAAAAAAGAATCAAGTCATTTGGATAAGTATATCTAGAGTTATTATTGTGAGAGTGTAACAAGCTTAGGCTGCCATATAAGGAAAATATGCATAAACACTTTGTTTGCTTGCATGTATTATGCTATAATTCCATACGAAGCACTTTCATAGTCATTATGACATGCTTATAACCATGTATGCATAAATGTTAGGATATCAAACTTTAAGGAATCCCTAAATAGAGAACTAAACTTACCATAAAGGTTGGTCACATCAAAAGGTGAGTAAAAACCATAATTAGATTCTAATATGAATGTGTGATAATTTTATAATATGATTATGTTTTATTACATGTATATGGGATTGAATTGTTACACTTTACATGTGAATACAAGTCAAGTGAGAATTATATGTTCTTAATGATTACTTGATATATCATTGTCAATGAACACTTGCATATGGAATTAAAAGGATGTTATGATTGACTTGTCAATCACGTGGAAAAGGGACCAATATGCCCTATTGGCATATGTTCTTGATCAAATGATCCACTTGTTATATGTTGGCCAACAAAATCAAATGTTACTTGAATCACATGAATTCCCAGGAGCAGTGTTTGTCGTACAAGGTCATGATAAAAATCAATCCATTACATTTGCACTCGCATAGTCAATTGTTATACTTGTAATGTATCATGATGATATTTGATTATTGCTTGTGCCATAATAATCTGATTATTATTTTTATTCAATGAGTCGCGACTCACCAAACCACAATTATATTTTTCAGATACTAAAGCATAGGGTTTGGATACTTTGGTGAATAAAGTTTTGCATAGAGACACATGGACCACAGGTCATTGGCTGAATTTCAGCTCTCTCTCTCCTTGTGTCATGCACATATATATAGATAAGAACCTATTTATGGTCACTAGCCTTTATCATTAGTTAACATATATGTATATCAAATACATGTTGGATTGTGTGTGTATGATGGAAAAACCTTTGTGTATGTATTTTCAGATATAAATGCCATGATTTATAAATGAAAATGGCCATTATAACAACTTAGATCCTATGCTTGAGAATGGATAATTTCAAGAATCAAGCATAATAGACTTTAATCCCTAATTAGACCTCTATAAAACATGTTTATAGTAACTTGAATTATAAAAATTTAAATGTTGCAATTCACGACATAGATTAGTCAAAGCCAATTTTAAGCCTATAATTGCTAATTTTGCAAAGTTATTAAGAATCCACCTAACAACAACACAAAGTTCTTTCAAAAACTCAAGAAGAGAATAAAATCTCATAACAAAATTTTAATTATTAGAAAACTTCATACAGACTCATTTTTTGAGCCTTTTATAGGCTTACAAGGCTTAAACTAATATAAATCCTAATAAAAGATGGGAAAAAAAATCTTCCTAAGATATTTCCAAACACAATAGACTTGTATTCCTTCCTAAATACTAGTTTCTTCCTACAACTAACTAATTAATATTTTCCTAATGAAATAAAGACAATATAAAGCCCTATGACTAGCTAATAAAGAATTCAAGATTATAAAAATTTTGTACCCAAAATTGCTTCAAGCCGTATGATCATACGCACAATGATGTTGTTGCATTCTACCAAAGGATCATGGAATGCATGGCTATGCACATGACCGTGTTGCAACTTTTTGTAATAAATGGGTGCTAGCCTTCAATGACATATGATTATGCTTTAACTTTTTGCCTCAATTTTTTCTATCCATCAATTGGGCTCTATTTGAACTAAGCTAAGCAAGCATTTTGAAAAACTCTATGCTCCCATCCTTTTGCACTTGGTTTGTACGTAATCTATTAGGCTTATTGGGCTCGTTTGCATCATTCTCTCCTTCTTTAGAAAGATTCATCCTTGAATCTTGACTTACAAGAAAGCAAAAATCCAAACATAAGTCTAAAACCTAACAAAGAATCCTAAGTGAAACTCACCTTGCAATGAACAAGTCTTTCCACTTGAATCAAAGACTATTTGAATAAAATTTAAAACAAGGTTAGTATAAGCCAACAAAAAAAAAAAAAGAGCAAAATAATGACAAATGAAATCAAAGAAACAAAAGAAAAAAAAACCTTAAGAAAATGTCCTCCAATTAGTATGAAAAAGTACTAGAGCAATAAATTTCTTTTTAACAAAAACACTAGAAAGAGAAATTCTAGGTTATAGAAAATAATATAAAACTAAAAATTAAAATTTGAAAAGGAACTAGAAATGCAAGAATAAAAGAATCTTTGAAATCAAAATAAAATTTTCTACATAAATAATGCCTAAAGCAAAATGAATCTTTAAACAATGGTTTGGAAACATCAAAACAAAAAGGAAAATGTTAAGGAAGAGAAACACTTGAAGAACAAGAACTATGGTCTTTTATAAAGAACACACTTTTATGATTAAAAGAATACAAACTAAAAACAAATTTTAAATAGAAACATATATCTAAAATAAAAAGAACTCTTTGAAACATAAAAACACTAATTAAAACAAAAAGAACTAGTCCTAAAACAAATAATATCTAAACAAGGATTAGAAAACTCCCTTTTTTACAAATTTGTAATCTTACTCTTCAATTTAGCATCATTAACAAAAGTAGTAAGAGTTAGGTTGTCATGCTTTCCAGACACCTTCATTGAAAACCATTCTTCATAACCTTGCAAAAGAGACATAAAACCATTATATAAAATATTATAAATTTCACTAGTAGAGTAATACATTCCTTTGAATAAAAACATGGTTATGGGCTTCATAACCTTGCAAAAGAGATATAAAAACATTATATAAAAGATTATAAATTTTGATAGTACACTAATACATCCCTTTGAATAAAAACATAGTTGTGGCCTTGGAAGAATTAGTTTCAATAACACTACTCTCTTTTATGATAAGGGCTTTCATTTGCACACCCTTTCCTTTTACATGCACCTCTCTTTTTTATGTGCAACCACTTTATCTTCTCCTTTTACCATTCTTTCCTTACATCTCTTATGGGTTTTCTCACAACTCTCTTTTTGTCACACGATTATTTCTTTTTCTCTCTTATACGTGCGTTTTATCTCTCTTAAAACTTTTTGATCCTCATAAATTAGTTGAGGAGGTAAAGGATTGAGTACAATATTTTTTTCACGAAAAGCAAACTTATAAGTGTTAGCAAACCCATCATGCTTAGCTTTCACATCATATTGCCATGGTCTCCTCAGTAATAAATGATTAGCTTACATTAGTACCACATCACAAATAGCATCATCATGATACTTGCCCATTGAAAAGAAAACTGCAACTTGCTTAGTAACCTTTACTTTACTATTATCATCCAGCCATTAGAAGTTATAAGGCTTAGGATGTTTAAGAGTAGGTAAGTTCAATTTCTCCACCATATAAGTTACTAGCAACATTAGTATGAGAACCACCATTAATAATTAAAGAGCATACAATGCCTTAGACCTTACACCTAATTTGGAATATTTTTTTTCTCTTTATTCATCATCTCCTTTGATTAGAGCATTTAAAGAATTCCAAGCAAACAATAGTTCTTTGCTATCTAAATCATTAAGCTCATCTTTATCACTAGCATCAACAAGTGGAGGTATTTTAAGATCCATTTCTTCCTCATTATCCATGTTGTTACATTCAATATTCCCATTTATAATAGCCATGGTCTTTTTATTTACATAATCCCTAACTACATGCCCATGCCATCTACATTTAAAACATTCAACTAAATTGGGCTTAGGCTTAGATGATTAAGTTTTATTGGGCTCATTCTTGGGCTTCCCTTTTTTTTTGCCTCCTTAGGTGTATTCATTTTTGGACTTTACATTGGGCTTTTGTACATCTTTCAACTTGTTAGTCTGATTATAAGAAGGAAAATTAGGTTTGGAAGTTTTACCTCTAATTTACCTTTCCACCTTCAGAGAGCCATCTTTTAAATCCACATAATGTTGTACCTCCACCACAATGGCTATGTCTCTATTAAGCCCACTAAGAAATCATGCAGCAGCTTGTTCATCATCCTGCTCAATGTTGGCATGAATTAATGTAATCTCCATCTATTGATAATATTGCTCCATGCTTCTGTTTCCTTATACAAGCCTTTGAAAATTGTTAAGAAAATTTTTATAATAATATGAAGGAACAAATCTTTTTCTCATTATTCTTTTCATCTTATGCCAAGTTATAATAGGATCTTCCCCACATCTACACCTATTAATTCTCAATTGATCCCACCATACAAGTGCATAATCAAGAAATTCTATAGTAGTAGGTGTTACTTTCTTATCCTCATTATAGTTGTGTTTCTAGGATCTGTCATGGTTAGTAAATAAAAGAAAATCCTCATAAAATCACTCCCTTATGTGCTTACACTCAAAAGATGACACTCACACTCATGTTTCACATAATATGGCTTTTTTCTCTCTTATGATCTCACACACTTTTGCCTTTCACCTCTTAAGTTATTTTCTTTAAGTTATTTAGGAACTAAAGATACTATTATCAAATAAATTCTCAATTACTTATCAGAAAACAATTTAAGACTTATTAACGATTCTAGATAACTAAAATAATGAATTTGAAGGAAAAAAACAAATCTAACAAAATTTAGAGGTCAATTTGCAATTGAAATAAGGAAGAAGAAATTAGAATTTGAAAGTTTAAATCAAATAATTTGAAATTCAAGGCTAAATTCAAACTATCAGAAAATCCAATTCAAGTTCTTTCTCACAATCTCAACATAATTACTTTCTTTAGCTTTTCTTTTCTTTTCTTTTCTTTTCTTTTCTTTCTTTTTCTTCTAATTTAGAAGCTAAAACACAATTTATAATAACAAATAACACAAAAAAATGCAAAGAACAAAAGTTATGCTGAGTTCGACAAGAGAAGAAGAAAAAAAACCATTTGGATTAAACAACATGATGAACAATTGTTAAAATAAGAAGAACAATTGCAAACACAATGAAAACAAAGGATACTTAATAATAGCAAACCCTAAGCTCCGATACTAAATAATACGAGCAAGGGTGATTGAACACTTTAAAATATATCCTTAAGAATAGATTGTTTCAAAAATCAAACATAAGAAACTTTAAACCCAAATTAGATCTCTAGAAAACATGTTTCTAGAAATATGAATTATAAAGATTTAGAGGTTACAATTCAAAACCAATATTTTAAGCCTAAAATTACTAGTTTTACAAAGTTATTAAGAATCCACCTAACAACCTCACCAAGTTATTTTAAGAACTTAAGAAAAGAATAAAATATCACCAAAAACTTTTTTATTATTAGAAAACTTTATACAAACTTGTGTTTGGGGCCTTTTATAGGCTTATAAGCCTTAAACTAATACATATCCTAATAAAAAATGGAAAAGAATCTTCCTAAGATATTCTTAAACACAATAGGACTTGTATTAATTTATTATTGACTTTTAGACCTCAAAACAATTCCTTAATCATCTAAGTTATCAAATTTTAAAATTCAAAGCACAAATTAAGCATATGAAATTCCTAATTCCCCAAACTTAAATTCATCATTATCCTTAATGATAAGAACTAAAAAAAGGAAAAGGAATTAAAGGATCAAAGCTTCCCTTATGAATAAAGCTTGAGTGATAAGAAATCATTGCATAAAACAAACATCCAAAAAGAAGCTTAAAGCCTTATATAAGATCCATAAGGAAAGTGCCAATATAAACCAAACATCCAACATAAGGTGAGGAGTGTATCAAGCCATCAATGTAATAAAATAAATCATATCAAAATAATAAAAGTTTAGAAAAATACAAATAAATAGTAAAACATAAAGGGAACATAAGATGGGTGGTCAATCCTAAAGTGGTTGTGTTGGATGGAACCCAACATGGTTCAAGTTTGCTGAAACTTTGTTACTCAACCCATTGAGTTTGTTATCAAGTGAAGCAAGCTTTAATCACACTTCAACTTCTAAGGCTTTTTCCCTTTGGTCCATATGCTTAAGTCTAGACTCTAAACGGACTAACACCCCCTTCAGTGCTCTAAAAGAAGAATCTTACCTATTCTGCTAGTCCTAGTCATATAAGGGTTTTGCCCTCCCAAGGATCGCCAAGCTTCTTGATAATCAAAGGTTAAAGGAAAATCAATTAACCTATCATTTTAAAGATCAAAGCCTTAGCCACTTCCATAAGAGAAAGCATATAGATTTTGCCAAAGATTAAGAACCAAATTATGCCAAATTCATAAAGTCCCCCCCATAGCTTTAGTTATAAAATAAAAAGTACTCAAAAACTCTAAGGTGAATTCCTTATAGGAGTTAGGCTATTGCTTAATATTTTCCCATTTAAGAGCTTATAAATACCATCAATCACATCCTACAAACCCATAACCTTCAAAGCCCATTCATCTATAAATTTAGTTTGAGCAAAGGGTCTTTTGGAGAGTATCTCATACCTTACTTCTTGTTCCTCAATGATGAATACCAATTCACCCCTAGTAAAAGAAGAATAATCAGTGGATGGACCTAATTTACATTTTGTGGTGGTCTTGCCTCATCTAGCCATGGTGGGCTTCATTTAGGTAATGAATTAAGGAAGATTTATGGAGTTTAAGGGAGAATTTAAAGGGGAGGGATCAATTTTGGTGTGGGAAATTAAGGTAGCATGATTATGATAGATGAGAAAGAAAAGGGAATGGGGAAGAGAAAGGGCGCGAGGGTTTTAAATTGAAATTTACAGGTTAGCATGGTTGTGCACATGGCTATGCCAAAGGTTACTATTCAAGAGTGCTAGTGTGGCACGAGTATGTATATAGCCATGTATCTACTTTCTATCTCGATCTATACTAATACGACACGAGTATGCACATAGTCATGCATGAACCTAATGTCCATTCTTGCCAAAACGGTATGAATGTGCGCATAGCCATACAAGTGCTACCAAGTTCAAACTTTCTTTGCATTTTTTGTGATACATGGTTGGTTTAATTGGATTGACCACTAATATCGCCATGAATCTTACCTTTCGTGGTCATATAACATCTTATACACATCAAAATAATAAATTTAACTAAAACAGCTCAATTGCAAACACATAACAAGGCATAAAATTGAGATAAAAAAAGGAAGAGAGCAAGAAAACTCTCCTAAGTGGATTGTGGTAATTACAACTTTGTGTTCCTTGCAATAATGTCCTATAAAAAGCCAAAATAACAAAATGAATCAAACAAGAAAAAATAGAAACACATAAATAAAAGAAAAATAAAAAATAGATGGATTACCCATGTGCTAGTTATAGGTCCCCAGCTTGACCTATGTGTTTTATTCCTATGTTGGGGTATATATGAGATAAAGAGGCTCCCCTAAGTGCGCACTCTCTCTTTCATAGTATGGCATTAGTCGGTGTCCATTAACTTTGAATGTCTTGCCTTTAGAATTTGCAATTTTAATAGCCCTATGTTGAAAGACTCTGATTATGGTAAATGATCCTGACCACCCATAGATGAATTTTCCCGAAAAGAACTATAACCTTAAGTTGAAAAGGAGGACCTTTTGTCCTTCTTTAAACTATTTTTTCAAAATATGACTATCTTGCCACCTTTTAGTATTTTCCTTATAAATCTAATTATTCTTGTAAGCTTAAAGATGTAAGGATTCGAGTTCATTGAGTTAGAGTTTCCTCTTTTTGTCGACAAGATTTTAATTAAAGTTAGGAAACTTTATTGCCCAATAAGCTCAATGTCCCAACTTGAACAACAAATGACAAGCTTTCCCAAATACTAAATGGTAAGGTGTGGTACTAATTGACATTTTGTATGCAATTCTATATGCCCAAAGTGCCTCAAAAAGCTTTATGAACCTATCCTTCCTTGAAGAGTGAACCATTTTCTCGAGAATATGCTTGGTTACCCTATTAGAGACCTCCACTTACCTATTTGTTTGCAAATGGTAAGGCGTTGCAACCTTATGTGTTACTCCATACTTCTTGAGTAAGGATTCAAATTGCCAATTATAACAATGTGATCCACATCACTTATAATTGCTCGTAGAGTCCCAAAAGTTATAAAGATGTGTTTCTTTAAAAATTAAAGCACCATTTTAGTGTCATTGGTTAGGATAGCAATTGCCTCAACCCATTTCAAAATGTAGTCAACTACCATAAAGATGTATTGATTACCAAGCGACTTTGGGAAAGGCCCATGAAATCAATCCCCATACATAAAAAAAGTTCTACCTTAATCATGGAATTTGATGGCATTTCATTCCTCTTGAAGATATTACTTGTTTTTTTTGGCACCTATCATAAGCTTTGACAAAAGTAAAAGAGTCAACAAATAATGAGAAAATTCACTTTGCGATACCTTAGTTATAGTTTTGGAGGGACCAAAGTGTCCTCATTCTCAAGCATGGCAATGAAGCAAGATATCTCCCATCTCCTTCTTCGGTACATATCTTCTTATAATACCATCGACACATTCTTTAAATAGATAAGGTTCTTCCTAAAAGTAAAATTTAATATCATGCACAAACTTTTCTTTTGACGGGAATTAAAATCACGAGGAATAATGTTGCTTACCAAGTAATTGACAAAATTTGCATACCATGAAATTTAGATAACTTTCAAGAGTTGCTCATGGAGGAAGGTTTCATCGTTTGGAATGCTTACCACCTCTTATTGTATATGTTATAGGCAACAGAGATGATCGACAACCAAGTTCTCCATGCCCTTCTTATCTTTGATCTCTAAATCAAACTCTTGGAGTAAGAGGATCGATATTATGAGGCTTTGTTTGGTATGCTTCTTTACTACAAATAGTGACTCACGTGATCATTATAAACTGTCATGACCATTTTCACTTGCTAATCATGGCATTCATGTCCAAAATTGTATATTCATAAAGGTTGATTCATCGTACATCCATAATCTAACACGTATTTAATATGCATCTATGTTAACTAATGTTTAAGACTAGTGACAATAAATTGGTTTCTATCTAGATATATGCAACATGACACAAGGAGAGAGAGAGAATTAAAATTTAGCCGATGACCTATGGTCCATGTGTCTTTATGCAAAACTTTATGCACCAAAGTATCCAAAACCTATGCTTTAGTATCTGAAAAGCATAATTGCAATTTGGTAAGTCGCAACTCAATGAATAAAAACAATAATTAGATTCTCATGGTATAACCAACAATCAAATATCATAAGGATATATTACAAGTATAAGAATTGACTATGCAAGTGTAAATGCAATAGATTGATTTTTTATTGTGACCTTGCAAGGCAAACACTACTCCTAAGGAATCATGTGATTTAAGTGACATTTGATTTTGTTGGCCAACATATAACAAGTGAATAATTTGATCAATAACATGTGACAATAAGACTTACTGGTCCTTTTTCCAAGTGATTTGCAAATGTTTGATAAGTCGGTCACAACATCCTTTTAGTTTCTATATGCGAGTATTCATTTACAATGTTATACCAAGTAATCATTAAGAACATATAATTCTCACTTGCCTTGTATTCACATGTAAAATGTAACAATTCAATCAAATATACATGTAATAGAACATAATCATACCATAAAATTATCACACACACATTAAAATCTAATTATGGTTTTTACTCACCTTTTGATGTGACTACCATTTATGGTAGATTTGGTTTTCTCTCTAGGGCTTCCTCAAAAGTTTTATATCCTAACAGTTGATACATACATGGTTATAAGTATGTCAAAATAATTTTCATTGATTGTTATTCAAATATGGGTATGTTCCATGCAATTGGAGCTAGCATTTATGCATATTTTCCTTATTTGGCAGCCTAACCTTGCTACACTCTCACAACAATAACAGTAGATATACTTATCCAATTGACTTAATTCTTTTTTCAAGTAAATGACACACATAAGTATACAACATAGTCAAATTTCAAATCAATATAAGATATATAGAAAATGTGGTGAATTTTTGAATTTTGCCATGTCTCAATGTTATCTTAGTCTGACTAGGTCTTATAGTCTTGGGTATATCTCAAGTTGGTTTTACAAATAAAATTACAAAACTGATTTACCAAAAGTTACAAAACACAAAAGGAATATTTTTTATGTTTTTACTCATTGTCTAATTCAGTCCATAAAGTTACAAACAAAAAAAAGACCAATCTCAGGGTGAGTAAGTTTTTAACGTTTTGACAATCAGTCATGATGAAGGGGTAATATCTCATAAACCATGATAAATTTAACAAATATATTTTATAGGAATGTAGATAAGACATAAATATACAACTTTTAATTTTGCTACATCACTGAATTCTAATTCTGTGGCCATCAAATTCTTGGAAAATAAATTTAAAAGACTGATAAGATTTCATCGGGTTCAAGGTCAATCATAATCAATGAGCTTTATATATTTTCACACAACAAATTAAGAAAAATTGCTTTGCAGGTATTTAAAGAGGATATAATCCTATAAATTTCATGTTTTTAACTTTGTGTAAATCAACACATAAGGTCATCAATATATGTGAAAATGAAATGATTGAGGATATTTCAGTTGGTTGTGAACCAACTCTAATGAAGGAGGCATATCTCCTCACACACACCAAATTAATCAAAACCACTTTACATGAATTTGAATAGGGTATAAAGCTCCAAATTTTATATTTTACACCTTCCCTAATTCCTTTTCTAAGGTTATGAAATTATGGGTATAATATCTGCTCTAACAATAAAACTAACACAATCAGCTCTTGTTTCTTTTGAGCTTCAACCTCTATACATGAGCTCTACCTCAAATTACTCCATAATTCTTCCTAATCATGCATGTTTAACATGTTATGAGGGGAGAATTACATGTTGGAAGAAGATAAAATCACTTACCTCTTTTGCCAAAAATAGAGAAGCTTAGGGTTTCCTCCAAGCTAGCTCACTCTTATCCCTCTCCTTCTTCTTCTTATTCTCCTTCTTCTTCTTCCTCCTTTCTTCTTTTCTTTCTTTCTATTTTCTGCACTCCCTCACATTTTTCCTATGAAATCTGATCCTAAAAGATGAAAAGTTTAATTTGTATACCTACCCTAATATGACAAAATCATGGTGTCTCACTATCATTGGTTGGAAATTCAATATTCTTCTTTTAATCCCTATTCTTCACTCTTTCATCACCTCCATCCATCTCTTAATTTCCATATGCTCCTTATACTTTTAAATAAGCTCTAAAACACCATTATTTATGATGCTATATCATGCACTCAACATAAAATAATTTTTCATGCAACTATTCATACATTACATATATGTTCAAGTAACCTAAATGCAATTATGCAAGTATCATTGTCATGCTTATCTAATTCATATATCTAAATGATCATTTATTGAATGCATATTTTTATGTAGGATTTTTAATCATTAATGTAATGAATATGTTCATGTGATAATGCTAATAAATGAGATAGGGATATTACATAGACAATCACTTTAGAACTAAGCAAATAATAAATAAATTTATCAATTGCAAAAATAATAGCCAAGAGCTCTTTCTCTGTAGTGGCTTAGTTGAGTTAGGCATCATTGAGGGTCCAAGTTGCATAATATATAACATTAAGCTTTTTATCATTCCTTTGCCCCAACACAACCCCAACATCATAGTCGCTTACATTACACATCAACTTGAAGGCCCAATTTGGCTTTGCCATGATCGATATAAAGATGAGTTTCATTTTTATTTTGTGAAAAGCATTAAGACAATCATAAGTAGAGATAAAAAGAACATAGTTAACTAAGAAGTCACTAAGAGGTTTGAAAATCTTAGAGAAATCTCTAATGAAAAATTGGTAAAATCTTGCATGACCTATGAAACCCTTTATTGATGTTAGAAGGGGCAATTTTTCAATGACCTCAATCTTGCCCTAGTCTACTTCAATCCTTTTGGAAGAAATTTTGTGTCTAAGCACGATGTCTTTTTGCATTAAAAAGTGGCATTTTTCCCTATTAAGAACTAGGTTGGTCTCTTCACATCTTCTAAAACCTTGTCAAGATTAGCCAAATGAGTATCAAATCAAAGGCATAACCAAAAATAAAAAAATAATCCATAAATATCTCTACCGTTCATTCCACCATTTTAGAAAATATGGTCATCATACATCATTAGAAAATGGCCAAGGCATTGCACAAGCCAAAAGGCACATGCCTATATGTGAAAGTACCATATGGACATGTAAATATTGTCCTCTTTTGATCCTCCGGCTGTGACATCCCATTTAAATCATCATTAAACTGCTCTAAGTCTATCCATTATTATTAAAAGACCTTAATTCAATTATTATTTATTTATCATATTTATTTTTCACACAAAGTCTCTTCTTCACAACATAGTAACTATTTACAATAAAGTATATATGGCTACACTAGCTGGAATACTAATAGACTGCATATTGGCCCAACCTCTTTTAGACTACTAGATAGCAACCTTGAAATATAACTGGACACAGTCTTTAGTCTACTCTTCCTGAAATAAAATTTCATGCAAAAGAGTGAGTTTCCATACTCAGTAAATAAATGCATAACGATACTTCAATTTCTAATAACATATCAACCATTTAATTATTAATAACTCATCATCATATCTATGTACGAAATAAATAGTCTTTACTCTTAAATGCCACATAGGCTGTCAAAGGTTATTACCACACATGCTGTCATAAATTTCTGCCACATAGGCTATAGATATCATTGCCACAAAGGCTTTAAATTTTAGTTGCCACATAGGCTAGAAATATTATTGCCACACAGGCTATAGATCTCATTGTCACACAGGCTATCGAATGTTACTGCCACATAGGCAATCAAATATTATTGCCACACAGGCTATTACATGTTAGCGCCACACAGGCTATCAAATATTATCGCCACACAGGCTATCACATTTTATTGCCACATAGGCTATCAAATAGTTTTACTTGGCAACAACATCAAGTATTAGTCTTTCAACTAATCAGCTATAAATCCAACAAAATTTCAGCAATATAATGACTAAAATAACACTAATAACTTTGGAAGCTCATATCACCACATACTCCCATTCCCCAGTCATAATTTATCAACATCTCATGAAAATAAATAAATCAAGAATATAACAATCTTTCATCTAGGTATACCAAAATATCATTACATTAAACAACATTTCATTCCATTGAAGTATATGGCATTTAACCCATCACACATATACTACCATTAGTTATTTACTTACTTCCTCCTTCACGCTTATTTAGTCGTGGATGGTCCCGACTTGTTCCCACTATTATCCTCAATGCCTTGAGAACCTATTTCAATACACCAAATCAATTCATGATGATAAAGTAAGTTTTCATCTTGTTATGCAACTATGGCATGATAAAATATTTATGCATATTTTCCTTATATGGCAGCCTGAGCTTGCTACATTCTCATAATAATAACTCTAGATATACTCATCCAATTTACTTGATTCTTTTTTTGAAACAACTAGACACATAAACAAACAACATATTCAAATTTTAGGTCAATATCAGACACACACAAAATGTGGTGAATTTTTAAATGTTGCCCTATTACAGTATCCTCTCAGTCTGAGTAGGTCTTACTCTCTTAGGTGTATCTCAAACTGTACAAATCTAATTGCAATAATAATCTACTATCAGTTACAAAACATATAAAGGAACATTTTTCATTTTACTCATTGTCTAATTCAGTCTATAAGATCACCAAAATAAAGGACTAATCTCAGGATAAGTAGGTTTGTAACATATTAACAACCAGTCGTGATGAAGGAACAACATCTCAACAACCACGCTGAATTTGGCAAATGTATTTCATAGGTATGTACATCATATATAAATTTACAACTTTCAAGTTTGTACAATCATCAAATTATGAATATATGGCTATCAAATTCTTGAAAAATAGTTCTAAAAGAAATGTGAGGTTTCACCCCAGTATAGATCAGTCCCAATCAATGAGCCATAACTCTTTCAACACAGCAAATCAATCAAAACTGATTTACAGGTGTTTAGATAAGACATAATCCTACAAATTTCATGTTTTACACTTTGTCAAAATCAGAACATAAAGCCATCAAAATATAAGAAAATAGAAGACTGAGATCATCTTGGTTTGGATTTAACCTAGTCCTACTAAAGGAGTCATATCTCCTCACATACACAAAATCAAGCAAAACTGTTTCAAAATCGTGGGTGCAAAATTCTGTTCTAACAGCAAAATCCAACAGAATCAGCTATTGTTCTCTTGGATTATAACTTCCATCCAAGAGATCTACCTCAATTACTCCATAATTCTCACTAACCATGCATGATTAACATGTCATGAGAGGTTAATTCTAGTTGACAAGAAGATAAATTTGCTTACTTACTGTCCCAAAATTGGAAAACCTGAGGCAGCTCACTATTCTCCCTATCTTCTTCTTCTTCTTCTTTTCTTTCTTCTTCCTTTGCTCTCTCTTTGTTTCTGGTATAACCCACATTTTTTTCCTCAAAATCTGACCCTAATTATCAGATATAAACTTATTATAATAATATAAAATTATGGTGCTTCATTTCCATTGGTTGGAAGGTCACTTTTCCTCTTTTAGTCCCTCTTCTTCACTCCTTAAGCACATTCATCCATCTTTTAATCCCTAAATGCTCCTTGTACTCTTAAATTAAGCTCTAAAACACCATTATTTATGATATTATAACATGCACACAATATAAAACAATTTGTCATGCAACTATACAAACACTACATATATGTTAAAGTGTCATAAATATAACGGTGCAAGTGTCATTGTCTTTTTTTTCTCCAAATTCACCTGCCTAAATGATTATTTATCCAATGCATATATTCAAATATTACATAATTTAAAATGTATATGATTTGAGTTGAGGATGTTATTGAAGACCACCTTCTTATCTCCTACTCGTAATGTAAGAGTGCCTTCTTTAACACCAACTAGAGCACCATCGGTTGCTAAAAATGATCATCTCAAAAGCAAAGGAATTTGAATTCCACCTCCATATCAAGAATTGCAAATTTCACCAGTATAATGAACTTGTCGACTTTTATAAGCATGTCCTCAACTATACCTTTTGGATAGATGATCGAATGGTTTGCCAATTAGATGGAAATCTTAGTGGGCTTCATCTTGTCAATACCTAATTTTTCAAAAATAGAAAGTGCATTAAATTGATGCTAGATCCTAAATCATAAAGAGCTTGTCAAAAGAAACGTGATCAATATCATAAGGTATAGTAAAACTCCTTAGTTCTCTTCTTTTATGAGGTAACATATTGAGTACGATTTCACTACATTTCTCAATCAAAGTTACTCTTTCTCACTCCTTTAATTTGTTTTTCTTTGAATGGATGTCCTTCAAGAATTTTGCATATATTGGTATTTGGGTAAGCATTTCTACAAATGGTATGTTGATTTGGATCATTTTAAGCATATCTAAAAATTTTGAAAATCGTTTATCCATTTAATTTTTTTAATCCTAAAAGGGAAATGAAATGGGAGGTAAATATGGTTTGATATTTTCTTTAGCCTTGTCTAATACGGTTGGTTCTTCTTATTTATCCTCATTCATTTTGTCTTCTTCCTCTTTTGCTTCCCTTTCTTCCCTAGGTTGAAGTTCTTCACCACTCCTTAATGTAATGGCTTTTACGTGGTCTTTTGGGTTGGTTTTAGAGTTGCTAGGCAAGGTACTTTGGGATCTTGAGCAAAGTGCATTGGCTAATTGGCCAACTTAGATCTTAAGGTTATGGATGAAAGAGGACTAGTTTTTATTGGCTTGGTCCATCTTAGCCTCTATAGTTTTTATTGGCTAGGTTAATCTTAGGCTTCCATTCTCCTCATGTTGTCCTAACCTAATATTGTTTAAAGCTATGAACTTTTCTAATAGGTTATCTAGGTTTGACTTATTTTCTTAAGGTTGGTAGTTAAGTGGAGGGGGTTGAAACTAGGAGGTCCTTGTGTTTTGGAGTTAAAGATATCATTGTTGTTGGACCAATAGTAGTTTGTGTAATTACGCCAACCCTGATTATCGGTATTAGAGTAAGGATTGTTAGGTTGATGATTAAACTTCACCATAAAATTCACTTGTTTTATGCAAATTCATTTTTGCTTAATAATCAACATTAGTATGCCTAATTTCCCTTATAAAAATCACACTTAACATGCAAAAAAGGAGAAGATACAACGTTACAAATAAAGGCATTCAACTATTTGGACAAGGTAGATACTTGAGCTTGCATGGTTTAGAGGGCATCTATGTTGTGAATCTTTACGACTTTCTTTGATAAAACCCTTTCATGTGCTTAGTAGTTGTTGTTCATCATTGTTCCAATCAAATCACATGCCACATCAATCATCTTATCTAATAGAGATCCTTCTGCGACTCCATCTATAATAATCTCGATTTGCCTGAAGAGTCCATTATAGAAGGTGTGCATGATATACCACTTTGGAATTTGATGATTAGGCACCTTCTTAAGAGATCCTTAAACCTTTCCCAAGCCTCATTCAATGCCTTCCCCTCCAATTGGCTAAAAGTAGCAATCTCATTTCTAAGCCTATCCATTTTAGATAAGGGAAAATAGTTACCCATAAACGTTTGAGAAAGTTAATCCCAATTAGTTATACTTCTAGGTTCTAATAAGTTAATCCATTTCTTCGCCTTATCCTTTAGAGTAAACGTAAAAAGGCATAGTCTCATCGCATCTACGGACATGCCATTTTGCCTGAAATGTGTCACAAATCTCAAATAAGTTGGTTATATGAGCATTGGGATATTTATGTGAAAGACCATGGAATTAAAGAATATTGGTTAGCATCTATGTGAATATTAGCTTTAACTCAAAAGTGGTAACATTTGTAATGGGTCGAGTTTAGCCAGTTGCAACCTTATAAGAGGTGGTATGACAAAGTCTTTCAAAGGTCAGTCTTATTGTTTCACCATCTTTTGAACTTATTATTATTCTCACCTTTTTTGGTTTAGGGTGCGTTCAATTTCTAGATCGAAAGCAAATCTTCTTCAGTTCCTTGATTCCAAGTTCTAGTCATGCACCTCAAATAAAGAGATAAGAAATTAGCTTACAACAAAAAATAAAATTCTAGAGTAATACATAAACAATAACTTAGTGTTAAAGTTGTCGATCCTTGGCAATGATGCTAGACACTTGATGATAGGTGTGTGATGTTTAAAAATCCTTAAGCTGCAAATGCATAGGTTATAAGTAATAAAGTGTATTATGTGAGTGCAAACATCGTTCCCATGAGGATTGAGTTTAAGTACTAAGTATCTTGTAACTTATATTATATTGAGAATTAATAGTGAAAGGTAATTCTAATTACAAATAAATAAGGCAAAGTAAAATATACTAAGAAAGATGAGAGATAATCAATGGATAATAATAACTAGGGGTTCAACTGCACTTAATAACCTTATATTGGATCCCTAATCCATAATTGATTCATGCAATAAGTAATACTATCAAGTAGCTGAGGTGGTTAATTAATCCTTCTCGAGTAGAAATTGACATGCAAAAACATGTTAGCTAAAGGTTTCATAACTCAAAGCAAAATATCTGGCAATGGCCTCTTGTTTTAAGACTCTAAATATAACGATAAGGTATTATAGTTTCTTAACTCAATAACAAAGCAAACAAATTGTTGAAAGTTCCATTTCATAAAAAACATGTCCCGATTGTTTGTTCACAAAACTAAGATAATAAATGGCCAGTTGATCAAACAATTAAGACTTAAAAATTACTAGTGCCAACGAAGTGAGAAATCAAATAGATTTAGATTAAGAAAATCCAATCAACCCTAGCCAATAAAAGTTTAGCTAATGACAAAATAAAGAAAAGAAAAGAAAATAATTAAAACAACTCTAAGAATAATCATGAACTTCTTCTTAATCACTTGAATTCTTACACCTTCTCTCTCTAGAAATTTGGTGTAACCCTAGCTTGAGTGATATTCTTCATTTTGCTAATCCCCCCTCTTTTATGCTTCCTGGCCTCCTTAAATAAGTCTTTAGCAAAGTCTTCTAACTAGGAATGTTGGAATCCATGAATAGGAAGGAAAACCTTCAAAATATTAAATTTGAATTTAAGTTCCATAGTCATGCTCGAGGTTTCTATCTTGCTTGATTCTTGCCTTATTAGTGCATAATCATACGCATATGCATGCCTACTGATTTTGTATGACTTGCTTCTTAAGCATTATAATTGACTTTTGACTCAAAAGATGATGAAATTAGCTCAAAAGGCAAAACATAAAAGTTGTAGCCTTATGTCTTAGATTTTCAATGGCTTTGGAATTACCTCATTTAGAGCTCTGTAGAGCGAGATATGCTCGATATACCAGATAGTGCTCAAAACTAGAACTTAGGTTGCCTTTGCTTGCTTTATGGCCATTTTTCTCCTTTTAACCCTTCAAAACAAAAATTTACTTCTTTTAATCCTTTTCATATGCAAAATTAACACAATATCACTAATATTTAGAAAGGAATTAGATATGAAATATATGGAAATTATGCACCAAACAAATGGCTAGCTTTCTAACTAACTCATTTTCTCTTCTTATTTTACATATGGTTTGTGTATAGTATGAGAGAGAGCTAATGGTTCTATGACCCCATGTAGCTTATGTTCATATCATGATAATAGTATATCTTTGCCCTTTTAAGAGTTTCTTTCTTTTCTCTATTATATTGATACCTTAGCCTTATTCATGGTTAATGATATTTCTATAAGAAGTTATAACTCTTTTAGAGCAAATTTTGATATAGATCTAATGATCCTATAAGTATAAATGGATTAATTAGACCATGCCCAAGGCCTTTGTACTTTTCCTTTAAGTACATTCCTATGGCATCTTTACATGACTATTTACATCCTACTTATCATTTTCATGTTTTCATACTTAATGTTCTATTAATGTGTTCCTATTCAGTTTGAGTGATGATGGGATCATTAATATATTGACTTTAACCATATATGTAGTTGAGCCTCATGGTTTTAAGTATTGTTTTGATGATTACAAACAAGTCAAGAAGGTTACCTTTATCCATGTTATTTGTGTTTAAACTTGCAGGTAAATCAACTATTTGAACTATGATGTTTGGAGAAGGAATTATGTTTGAAAATTAATGAAGAGTGAACATCAAGGAAAACTTAGCTTAGCAAACCAACAAGTGTTATCTATTTTCAACAAGCATTGTGGACTTGGCAACGAGCATTGAAATGTCACAATAGGCATTAGAGAAACATTCCATATTGAACATAGCATTATGTCTTTCTCAACAGGTGTTACCATATTCCCAACAGGCGTTGGACAACTGCCCTAACATGGTTGTGCATATTGAACCTCACAACCAACATTGTGCCTTTACAATGGGCGTTGATCTTGCCATCGTAATAGACATTGCATTTTCAGAACTGATGTTAGACAAAATGCCTTAGGTTGAGCAAAACTCTCTAAAATTTGAAATAGGTGTTGGTCCTTCATAATAGGCATTGAGAAAGCTATCTAGATTATGTTAAAGGCTCTAGACCCCCTAATGAGGCATACTTAAGATCTCAATAGGCATTAAGCGCATCCAACAAGCATTGAAAATCACTAACAGGCATTGAAAAAATGCTCCTCCAATTTTAATTATAAGCACTAGACCCCTTAATGAGGGACATTTATATCTCAACAGGCATTAAAAGTGCTATCAATAGGCATTGAAAATTCCTCAATAGCTGTTGAAGGACTTATGTGGACCTTGTAAAATAGAGCATCAAGTTCAAACTTTATGGGAATTAATAATAGGCATTGATCTTCCTCTAATGGGCATTGAAGTTTAAAAGCAATGACCATTATTTTTATACAATGTTCATTGAAGAAATAGTGTGTTAAACAAATGTCAAATTCAAAGGTGAAGCCATGAGTCAACTTCTCTTTAACAGCTCATCCCAATAGGCATTTTGATAGATCTAATGACTATTGAAGGTGCATTTTGCTTGACAACCACCAGTTTCCATGAAGTCAAAGACGGTTGATGCCTTAGTAATGGGAGCAGAGAATACTCAATGGGCATTGAAAGCCTATAGTTGTAATGTGAAGTGACACTGTCTTTTCTAACAACTAGTTCTTTGTTCATGATACAAAATGACCCACTGTCAATAAAAACACATAGAAAATTGTTCCATCAAATGAGTATTCTAATATGAAAGATATTCTCAATCAAAAGTGTGAACAAAAAGTGATCTAGCAATCAAGAGAAGTTCATTACTCAAAGCTTGTAAGAGTTACCTTAAAAACTAAGCTTTACATTCTCAACCTTAGTAGGCATACCTTATGACAATACTTAAAGTGACCTTATTGTTTGAGTGAAAAGATTTTTCTTCCTTCTTAAACTAGTGTATTTAGTTTAAAGAAATCTTACATTAGGGAACCTAGAAAACTATATATTGTGAAAGGTTTAAGGTAGTACTTGGAAACTACTTTCGATTAAGGTTAAGTAGTATTTGTAAAACTACTTGTAAGAGGCTAATAAAGCTTGAGAATCTATCACTTGTAAACACTTGGTAGTGCCTAAAAACTTACCTTTGTAAAGGTTATTGATAGTACCTTAAGTTAGTAAGATAGCGAAGGCTCTAGTGGAGATACTAAAGGAAAGGACATAAGCTAGTTGTGCGAACCTATACAAATCATGTCTTGATTCATCTTTTTTTTTGCACTTAGTTTTATTTTTTAATACTTGTCATTGCCTTATTCAACCCCCTTATAGGGCACTAAGGGACAATAATTATTATTAGAGACCTACTCTAATAATCACAATCCATCCACTATCCTCCATTATTGATGCGCTATTGGAAGCCTATTGAAAACATAAGAATGGAGGCTAATGGATGGATTGTGATTCTTCATGACTTGCTATAATCATCTCCCATAAATCCAATCACTTGATAAGCTTATGGGAAAGCTATTGGCTCATTAGATCACTCTTGAGAAGCCTGTTAAAAACACAAGGATGAAAAAGAATGACTCATAACATTAAAAGCCAAAGAGGTATGTTTTGAAACTCCTTTTTACTTACTTACTAACTTCTTCCTCTTCTAGTGATGATGAAGATAGTAGTTATGATGAGCATCTTGCTTTCATCACCAACCAAGTAAAGAAGTTTCTTTTAAATAAAGGGGTAGAAAGGCAAGGAACCACAAGAAGAAAGGCATTAAGAGTAAACTTACTTATTATGGATGCAATAAGAGAGGACAAATAAAATCAAACAGTCCTGTGATAAAAAAAATCATGCTTCCTTTTAAAAGTACACCTTTAAGAAAGGAAAGGAAGTGTACAAAGCCACATGGGATGATATTAGTAACTTAAAACCCAATGAAGATGAAACAATAAATGAGCTAGCTAACCTCTATCTCATGGTAACTATGGAGCAGTAAAAAGAATCCTCAAATGAACACACTTCCAGTAGTGACAATGATGGTGATGGTGATGGTGATAAATAGGTAAATCCTTTTGACTCATATTCTAGAGATAAGTTGTACTCTATAATCACCAAACTCACTATAAGCAATAAGACTCTCAAGTCTAATACCTCTTCTTTTAAAAGACATAACAAATCTATGAAAGAAAGTGTTAAGAGTCAAGAAACTCTAGCTAAAGAGGTAGAGTCTCTCATAGTGGATAACCTTAAACTAAAGGAAAATCTCAACAAATTCATTAAAGGAAGGAGAAGTTAGACTTCACCGTTGAGGCTAAAATGAGTCCATCTATCAAATATGTATTAGGCTATAATATCGCTACTTCAATGGTTCCCTTCTCTTCTCAAACAATCTTTGTTAAGGTAAAAAAGAATAATGCCTCTAACTATATTATGAAGCAAAAATTTTTTAAAAAGGAAAATGCCACTAATAATGGCTCAAGAGGGAAGCCTCAGTATAATCACACACGATTGAGAAATACTCTTCATAGATCAAATTATGCCTACATGTATCACTCTTACATGCCTAAGAGGCAAAATGTGCAAAGATACAAAAATTGGCATAATTATATGAATAAACACGCACATAACAAAAGAATTCTTCACATGAGAAATACTAGTAGACACATTGCTCAAAAAGTTGCAAGCCTAGGAGACATTATATGCATGTACCACCTAAAGATAGGATACTAGCTCACTTTGATAGTGATTATTTATATTGTGGTATATATGGCCACATTACTTATCATTGCCAATCTAGAAGGCATGATGTCTAGTTGGCAAGAGCTAGCTCCCTAGGACCTAACAAGGTTTAGGTACATAAGACATAATCTTTCATGTTTTGTAGAAGTGCTTGAATCCTAAATTGGAGAGCAATAGTGGTACCTTGAAGTGAATGTTCAAAGCACATGATAGGAGAAAGAAAGTTATTCACATAATTGAAAAAAGATTAAAGATCTTGCAAATGTATCTTTTGGAGACAATGGCAAAGCCAAAATTGTTTGCATAGGTTAAATTGGTACGGATGTTAACTCACCTATCCTTGATAAAGTGTTGCCTAATGATGGAGTCAAGCATAACTTGCTAAGTGCAATTCAGTTGTGTGACAAAGGTCTTATTGTTGTGCTTGAGCCACAAGCATGCTATGTGTCGAGGATGAGTGACAATAAAGTTTTGTTCATTGATAAAAGAGTTCATTATATTTATATGATTTATTTAAATTCTCTTACTAACCATAATGTAAAGTGTTTAGTCTTCATAATGGATAAAGGTAAAACCTAGCATAGAAGGCTAGGACAAGCTAGCATGGAACTCCTCAATAAGCTAAATAGAAGAAATTTGGTTAAAGGTCTACCAGAAATCAAGTTCGTAAAGGAAGGAGTTTGTAAAGCATGTCAAAGAGGTAAATAAATTAAATCTTTATTTAAAGCAAATAATAACGTAAGTTCTTATCAACCATTACAATTGCTTCGCATGGATCTTTTTAGCCCCACTAAAGTATTTAGCTTTAAGAGGTATGCATTATGCATTTATCATAGTAGATGATTACTCTATAAAGGTTCATGCTCCCACTTTGTCAAGATAAAAACGAGAGGATAATTGAAATTATAGGGATAAGTATAATGTTATGCAAACATGAATATCATGATCAATTAAAGGCAATAAAAACTTCAACTTTTATTATAATCAAACAAATACAAAATATAAGACAAACATAAAAATTCTTGATCACATACTTAGGCAAAAACAAGATGAACACAAACAGAAAAAAAAAGAGAATTACAAGCTAAGTATAGAAAACTAGAGGGGAAAAGATATGTCATTATCATTTTCTCCAACTTCTTCACCTCCTCCTTCTTGTACCTCATCTCCTTCTTCTTCTTCTTAATCCTTTTCTTCTAGTGGGGTGTCTTCCTGTTCTTTAAAATCAAGAAGATAACTAGGTGTTACACCCACCTTCTCTTGAAGATTCGCTAAGTCACTGTGAAGATAAGAAATAAGAACAAACTTTCTCTTAAACATCCTCATCACTTTGTCTAGCTTTTTATTAATAGAAGAGAGAGAGAGAGAAAGAAGAAGAAGAAGATTTTGGTTTAGCTTTTAGTTTAGGAGATGGAATAGGCTGTTGGACACCTTCCTCAATTACAAGCCTTTTCCTTTTTGAAGTATGAGTGGTCTATTATTTCTTGCCCCAAATGAACATAAACATATGTATCAGGATGAATGGCTCTATGATTGTTTAAGTAGGGCAAGTTAAGGAAGTTTTGAGAGGTTAGGTATTTCTTGGTGAGGAATCTCTCCTTTCCTCATCCAAGGCTCCCATAAACCTGTAAATGGTTGTGATGTGAGAATAGAGGAGAAATTGGCTTTTAGATTTAGTACTCATGTGGTTCAATTGATGCATAAGGTATCTCCTTATTTAAACAGGCTTGTTTTTGTAAGGTATAAGAGAAATGCTAGGTCTTTCTAGGAAACTTTCTCATTCTCGTCACCCTTAGCATTGATAAAAAAATTTATGATTTTGTGAATAAGCCAATTAGTGAGGATCTTGATGTATTTGGCCTGAGAAGTTTTAAGGACATGTTTGGTTTCAATAAAGATTTCTAACCAAAATTCTAAATATATTATATCATGAGCAGAGATAATGAGAGGACTATTATCTCCAATTTAAAGGTTAAAAAGAGAAGAAAGTTAAGAAAATGTTATGAAATAGGGGTCCCCAAAAGCCTTAAACACCATCCCATACGCACTTGCTTTTGATTCAGCCCTTATACTTAAAGCGATAGTAGAGTTGAACTCTTGGGCAATTTATTCATATCTTGGTTCATCTTTGAATAGAAATTTGCTTTAACTAAGGTTTAAGAGAAAGGCATGAATCTCTTCCTTGATGCCAAAAGATTCAAAGAAAAAGGTGGAAGGGATTTTGTTTGGTTGAATGATTTTATTGGAGCTAGCTTTGAACCTTTCCTTTTCTTCCTTGGGAATCTGTTTCATAAGATGAAGGGAAGGATGACTTTGAGGTTGGGTAATGCCCTTCCCCTTTTCAATTTTGGTTAGTTTCTTGGTGCCATGAAGGTTGAGGTTGAGAGAGTTTTTAAAGTAGATTGAGAAGGGAAATGAAGATGGATGAAGACAAAGGTAAAAGTGGAATGAAGGAGTGTTAGGATCACTTAAATAAGTTAAAAAAAAAAAAAGAGCAAAACTGATAAGAAAATGGTAACAAAAGCATTAAATGAGAAGCAGGCAAAGATTGAAGGTTAAATCAATGAATGTTTAACAGTTACTAGAATTTGCAATCACTATTAGTGGATCGCAACCTTTAATTATGAATTATGTGAGAAATAGATAAGTTTTCCTTAGAAATTCAAGAAGTTAATGGTCAAAAAATTTGAATTTTGAAAAAATTCACGATGGCAATCTAAAATCATGATAGCGAATTAAGAGAAGACAAGATATTTGAGGAGTACCTGTAAATAGTGACTGCGGATGGATAAGAGCAGTCGTGAACTACAAGCAAAAATGAAAAAGAAAGAGAAATAAGTATTAGCCTTTGTAAATGTGATCAACTTAATATAATCATGATCAATTCAGACAAGTTGAATAGAAAAACACAATTGCATAATGCATTAACTCAACCAAAGCATTCAACATATAAAGTTAACAAACATATCATCTAATGAATCAAAATAAATAAAAACAATGAAACACATTAAGTATGATCACTTTTCACCCTAAGGAGCGTTAATCTAACATTCCTAGTTCTCTCTTAATGAAGTTCATTCTTTCTTCATTAAGAGGTTTAGTGAAAATGTTCACAAGTTGGCGATTAGTGTCAATAAATTCTAACACCAAATTACCATTTTAGACATGATCTTTAAGAAAATTATGTCTAATGTCAATATACTTACTTCTTGAATGTTGGATGGGATTCTTAGAAAGATTAATTACACTTGTATTGTCACATTTGATGGGAATGTGATTAACATATTTGCCATAATCCTTGAGTTATTTCATCCAAAGAACTTGGATGCAATAATAACCCACCACCATATATTCCTCTTCGACTGTGGATAATGCAATCGAAACTTACTTTTTGATAAACTAAGAGACTAAATAATCACCTATGAATTGGCAAGTTTCATAAGTGCTCCTTCTATCTAACAAACTACCAGCATAATCTGCATCCAAATATCTAAGAAGACTAAAAGATGAATTCCTAAGATACCATAATCCTAAATTCAATGCGCCATGTAAATATGTAAGAATTCTTTTGACAACATTTAAATGAGATTCCTGAGGGCAAGATTGGAATTTATCATATAAACAAACACTAAAAATGATATCAGGTCTAGGTGCAGTAAGATAAAGGAGAGAGCCATTCATAACTCTATACTTTTTTTCATCAATAGGCTTACTCAATTTAGCTTTGCCAATCTTGATAGTTGCACTCATTAGAGTCTTTGCTACTTTGCATACATTCATGCCAAACCTCTTGAGCACATCCTTTGTCTACTTAGTTTGGTTGATGAAGAGGCCATCTTTGTTTACTTGATTTGAAGACCAAGGAAGAACTTGAGCTCACCCATCATGCTCATCTCGAATTCCCTAGTAATACACTTAGCAAATTCTTCACAAAAAGATTCATTAGCAGAACAAAATATAATATTGTCAACATATATTTGTATAATGAGTGCATCTTTATTGTGCCTTTTAACAAATAAAGTTGTAACAACCTTGCCTTTTTCATAATCAATTTGTAAAAGAAATGAACTAAGTCTTTCATACCAAGCTCTTGGAGCTTATTTTAAGCCATACAAGGCTTTAGTTAATTTGAAAACATGATTTGGAAATGCATGAGATTCAAAACTAAAAGGTTGTTCAACATAAACTTCCTCCTGAATGAGACCATTCAAAAAATGCACTTTTCACATCCATTTGAAAAAGTTTAAAATTCATGTGACATACATATGCTAAAAAAATCCTAATGGCCTCTAATCTTGCTACGAGGCCAAAGGTTTCATCATAATCAATGCCTTCCTCTTAGTTGTAGCCCTTTGCAACCAATCTAGCTTTGTTTCTTGTAATAAAACCTAGCTCATCTAACTTATTCCTAAACACCCATTTGCATCCTATAATTGGGTGTTTCTTAAGCATAGGAACAAGTTCCCAAGCTTTGTTTCTCTTAAATTAATTGAGATTTTTTGGCATAGCAATCACCCAACTCTCATTATAAAGAGCCTCATCAATAGATTTTGGCACAAACTAAGAAATAATTGCAATATTATTTCCTAAAGGATAAAGTTGAGATATAGCACTTACTCCATTAGATGTCTCACCAATGATAAGATCCTTTAGGTGATGCTTAGAGAATCTCTAATCCTTAGGTAGTTATTGAGCTTGGTTTTCTACTTGTTATGGTTGAGATTCCTCAACTTCTTGTGATGACTTATTATTCTAAAGATTCATCACCATTTCATTTGGAATTGAATTAAGCTCTAATTTCTCAAACTCATCTATATGATTATCAATAAAAGAACCTTTCCCAAGATTAAGTTTACTAGATTCATCAAACACAATGTTTATTGACTCTTCAACAACCATAATACTTTTGTTGAATACCCTATAGGCTTTGCTAAAGGTGGAGTAGCCCAAAAAAATGCCTTCATTTATTTTTGAAGCAAAATTTCCAACGTTGTCCTTAGTATTAAGAATGTGGCATTTGTACCTACAAACTCTATGGTATCTTAGGTTTTCTGCCATTCCATAACTCATAAGAAGTTTTGTTTAAAATTAGTCTTTTGAAAACACAAATTGCAATATAACAAGAAATATTGATGGCTTTGGCTCAAAGGTAATTAGGCAAAGAATACTCATCAAGCATAGTTCTAGCCATCTCTACTAATGTCCTATTTTTCCTCTTTACAACACCATTATGTTATGGTGTTATAAAAGTAAAAAATTATGAGAAATCCTAATCTTTAAGTAATAAGTTTCCAAAGATTCATTTTGAAATTCCTTTCTATCATCACTTCTAATAGAAGAAATGAAGTAACCGCTTTCATTTTGAACTTTTTGTGCAAAATTTTTTAAAACATCAAAGGTGTCATTCATATGAGTAAGAAAGGATACCCAAGTAAACCTAGAGCAATCATCAACTAGGATAAATGCATAGTGCTTTCCACCTAGACTAGCATTCCTAGTAGGTCCAATTAAGTCCATATGGATAAGTTGAAGAGGTTTATAAGTATTTACAACATTGTTTGGTTTAAAGGAAGTTTGGTGTTGCTTCCCCATTTGGCAAGGTCCATATGTCTTATCCTTTATTAACTTAAACCTAGGAAGACCCTCTGCTGGCTCTCCTTTGGATAAACTTTGTAGAAGCTCCATGCTAGCATGACCAAGTCTTCTATGTTAAAGCCAAGCGTCAATGTTAATAGAGGCAAGATATTTAAAGGATTGGTTAGCTAACTTATCAAAGTCAATTAACTAGATATTGCATCTCCTTTTACCCTTAAAGACTACCTTCTGATCCACTAAGGTGGTAACTCATCATTCTCTAAGGTCAAAGGTGACTTTCTTACCTTTGTCACATAATTAATGTACACTCAACAAATTATGTTGCAATCCTTCAACTAAAAGAATATTATCAATCAGAGAGCAACCTTTCTAACTAATTATACTAATGTCAATTACCTTACCCTTAGCATTATTCCTAAATGTGACATTGCTACCATCCATTTCTTTTATGGCTATGAATAGCTTTTTATTTCTTATCATGTGCTTTAAGCACCCACTATGCATATGCCAATCATTGTCCTCATTGGTGACTTTTAAACATTTATACAAAACAAAAATAGATTACCTTTGTTTAGGCACCCAAGCATACTTAGGTCCTTGGGGGTTAGGTCTAGAAGGGTCCTCTAATTTGAGGTGAGCCTTCTTAATGTAGTAGAATATGTTCATATGACTATACTTTATACAATAATGACATTGGAGCTTAGACTTGTGAATCTTTCTCCCATGCATAACCCTAGTATGAGTAAGGACTATAACGATGAGAGTATCTACAAGTGCATAAGTGATTGGGAGTAGAACATAATTTCTTATTTGTGTTTGGGTGAGCATGCTTCCTAGTGTACATGTATGCATGGTTGGCTCTTTTAAGCTTAGCTTTTAAACATTGAAAAACCTTTTTCCTACCCTTAGGCATAGGTGGCTTAGTTTTAGGAGCACTTTTCCTCCCAATTACCTTAATACTAGAAGTTTAAGGTGTTAATGCTCTAATGAAAGTAGTGAGAGGGGGTGTATATGAATAAGCTCTATTGAAGCCTATGCAATGTCTTACTAGGGGAGGTCCTTGGGATATAATAAGTTTATCCAAAGCTTTCTTCCCTTTGTGGAACAGAGATGGAATTTCTAAGTTCAATCACTTCACCCTTTAAGGAATCATTTCCTGGAGTTGAAAGAGGATAAAGACTTAAAGAGATTCTCTACAGATTTTTTTTGAATTTTCATTAAAAGTCCTCAACTCACTTATAAGATCATTTAAGGATTTACATTTATCCTCTAATTTTAAGCATTTTTTCTTATAAGTTTTCACCTGTGATTTATGCCTATCAAATTTTAAAGCAAGAGCTTCATTAAGTTCATCATATGCATCATAATTATCACTATAATGAGAATAAGTCATTATCTTATTAGAAGAGTCCTTTAGTGCCATGAAGCAATGATTGGCCACTTCTTCATCATCCTCTTCCTTACTAGAGTTGTCATCCTATGTGGCTTTGAAGCTTTTCGTGTTCTCATTCTCCCCTTTCTTTTTTTTTTCTTTAGCATGGGATAATAATATTTTATGTGACTTAGATTCAATAAGCTCATCATGTACATCATCATATGCAACATAATTATCACTAGAGTGAGGAGAAGTACTTACCTCATTAAAAGAGTCCTTTAATGCCATGAAGCAGAGATTGGCCACTTTTTCATCGTTCTCTTCCTTACTAGAGTTGTCAACCCATTTGGCTTTAAAGATTTTCTTCTTCCGTTGTCCCCTTTCTTTTTTTTTTCTTTAGCTTGGGACAATAATATTTTATGTGACCTTGCTTTCAACATTCACAGTAAGTCACTTCATTTTTCCTTTATTTGAGATTAGGAGTTGCCTTCTTGAAGTTCCTTCTATCCTTCTTTCTCCTTATAAGCTCTTTGGTCCTTCTAGAAAGCATGATCAGCTATTCTTCTTACTTTTCACTATCATTATCATCACTAGAGACAACTTCTATTGCTTTATCTTTAGTTTAGGATTTAAGAGCCAGAGTCCACTTTTATATTTTATCATTTTTATCCCCCTGCCCTCCCGTCTTCTTTATCTCGTCATCCTTCTTCAAGGCTAGCTCATGAGTGAGTAGCTTGCCTATGAGAACATCTATTTGCACCTTTCCAATCTTTGGATTGGATTCTTAAATACTGCACACTCTACCTCTAAATTTTTTAAGAGGTAAAGATTTAAGAATTTTGGTGTTTTCCTTATGATTGGTAAAAATTCTACCAAATTTATTCATGTTTTTTACTATAGATAGGAGCCTATTAGTCATATCGGTGATGCTTTTGTTTTCTTTCATCATAAATAGCTCCTATTCCATCACATACATTTCTAGCCTACTTGATTTAACTAAAGTAGTGCCTTCATGATAATTTTCCAACACCTTCCAAATACCATGGACTCTTCCAATCTCCTATTTTGATAAAGAGCTAAGAAGAATGGCCATCGCCCTCTTGTTCTTCCCATTTGATCTTCCATGTGTTTTTATCTATTCTTCCTTGGCATCATTTTTGTTGTCCATTAGTGCCTTAGAAGGGGGGGTTGAATAGGGCAATGGTAAGTAAAACCCAACGACTGATATATGTGAAAATTAAGAGAAATAGACATAATCAATTTATAGAGGTTCGACATAACCCTGCCTACGTCCTCTCCTCTAGTTTTCCACTAAAGACTTTCACTATGAAGATAAAGTCCATGTGCTATGAATCACCTTCACATAAGTTGTTTCTAAGCACTACTAAGCCATTGCAAGTAAACTTTTGGGTGCTGCTAAAATCATTTCCCAAAGTAGTTTACAGGTGCTACCTTAAATCTTTCACAAAAATGATTTAGATTTATAGAGATCTTCTTAAACTAAAAAACCATTCTCTAAAGAATTTACTATTTAAGAATAAGAAAGAACACTCACACTCAAGCAGTAAACAATAATGATTGCATTCATAAATTATGCTTGACTTGGTGGTGAGTTTTGAGAGATGTCTTAAGCTTATTCTTCAACTCTGCTTTTGAAGAAGTCATATGCAAGCTTTGACAATCGATCTTCCTTTAAAGCTAGATCATACTTGTTTCGCCATTTTTGTTAAATATAGTTTTCTAAATAGAATAAACTCATTTTTTTTACCATTTTTCACTTTTTCTCTTCTTAATCCTATGGTGTGAGAGTCTTTTTATAGGTAGAGACATGAAACTAACCATTAGAAAGAAGGTTGCCACTCTATGTCAAAAAGTAGTTGTTCAATGCTTATTAGACAATCTCCAAGCTCATTATTGGGTGAAAATACAACTTCAACGATCATTGATTTTATTGAAACACCCATTGGAACTAGCTATTAGGGAGAGATTTGTCTAGACGTTCCGCTTTTGACTTTCTCAATTTTTTTAGTCATCAACTCCTTCAATGACCATTAGAGCTTCTCAATGAATGTTATAATTAAAATTCAACTTCTTTTAGGATATGGACAATGCTTGTTGAAAATCTTTAGGTGGATGTGAACTAGATGCTATATTTTTCAAGATTTTGTACAGTTTTTTAATAGCTGTTTATTTTAGTTCAATGCCCATTTAAAAGTATGCCAATGCTTGTTGAATATTTGATCACCTCCCATTGGAGGGTCAAGAAACTCTAGCTCTATCTGTGTGCTTTTCCAATGCTTGTTGGTATAAGTCCAATGCCTATGTCGAGACTTTGAAGGTTTTGTTCACATAAAGTTATTTGGTCCAATGCTTATTAAGGCATCAATGAGTCACACCAATTGCGAAAATGCAATGCCTGCTGAGAAGGTTAGCTTTGTGAAGCTCACGAGTTTTCAACACCCAATGCTTATTGTGTAATAAGAGAGTTGATGGTTGAGGGGTCCAGAATCCTTAGCTCATATTTGGGTGTCACTTCAATGCATATTAAGTATCTTCAACACCTGTTGATGAAGTCACAATGCCTATTGAAATGCAACAACACCTGTTGGCTTTAAATACTTAGAGTTTTTCCAAAAACACTTCTTTTTTTATACCTTTGATCAACAAATTAATGTACCTGCAAGATCTTACACACAAACCCAAATAAGAGTGAGCTTTTACATGTGTGTGTAATCATTAAAACATGCTTAGTTTACATAAATTTCCATGCTAGATCTAACAATCTCCCTATTTTGATGATGACAAACAATCTATTAAGGGTTAAATAATCATAGCAAGAAATGTACATCATATAATGAACAAATGCATAAGTTATACTTGATCATTAGCTCCCATTCATTTCATTAAATATGCAGAATTAAAACAAATTATACATGCCAAGATTTTGTAAAATGAAATCATACAAACTAAGTTGTAACATGCATTTTTCTTGGCTATATCTCATACTTAGTTCTTGTATTTTTGCTTTCACTCCCCCTTACTCTCACACTTACTTTGTATCTCATACTTGGTTATTTCTCCCCCTTTTGTCATTATAAAAAAAACAAATACAAAAATAGAGAAATAATAAAGATAACTCAAGTAAGAACAAATAATTGTAGAGAAAATATTTATACTCGTTAAAGAGTTGTTGTCCCTTACATCAACATTTTGAAATGCAAAAGATAAGATAATTGAAACAATACAAAAATGTACACATGAAGATGAATGAGGGTGAGGGTCCTAGAGATATAACATCCCTATCCTCATTTATTGGCATTATCAAATAAATATATTCATTGCATAAATGATTGAAAATACCACATGAATAAATGCATTCAATAAATGATCATTTAGATATGTGAATTAGATAAGCATGACGATGACACTTGCACAATTGTCTTTGGGAAACTTGAACATATACGTAATGTATGAATAGTTGCATGAAAAATTATCTTATGTTGTGTGCATGATATAACATCATAAATAATGGTGTTTTAAAGCTTATTTAAAGGTATAAGGAGCATATGGGGATTAGGAGATGGATAAAGGTGATGAAATAGTGAAGAAAAGGGACTAAAAGAGGAATATTGAATTTCCAACCAATAGTAGTGAGATACTATGATTTTGTCTTATTAGGGTAGGTATATAAATCACAATTTCCATGTTTTAGGATCATATTTCAAACAAAAAGCATGAGGGAGTGTAGAAAATAGAAAGAAAGAAAGGAAGAAATGAGGAAGAAGAAGAAGAAAAAGAAGAATAATAAGGAGAGGGATAAGAATGAGCTAGCTTGGAGGAAACCCTAAGCTTTTCTAGTTTTGAAAAAAGAGGTAAGTAATTTTATCTTCTGCCCATATGAAATTCCTCCCTTATAATATGTTAAACATACATGATTAGGAATAGTTATTGAGCAATTTGAGGTAGAGCTCATGTATGGAGCTTGAAGCTCAAAAGAAACAAGAGTTGATTATGTTAGTTTTGTTGTTAGAGCATATTATTTACCCATGATTTCATAACCCTAGAAGAGGAATTACAGAAAATGTAAAATGTTAAAGTTGTAGCTTTATGCCCCATCTAAATGCATGCAAAATAGTTATGCTTAATTTGGTGTGTGTGAGGAGAGATAGCTCCCTCATTAGGGGTAGTTCATAACTACCTGAAATCTCCTCAGTCTTTCTGTTTTCATATATTTTGATGCCTTTATATGTTGATTTAGGCAAAGTGAAAACATGAAATTTGTAGGGTTATATCCCTTCTAAATACCTATAAATCAGTTTTTCTTAATTTGTTGTTTGGAAAGAGATATGGCTCATTGATTGTGACTAACCCTAAATTCATTGAAACCTCATCAATCTTTTAATTATGTTTTACAAGAATTTGATGGCCATAGAATATGAATTTGATGATGTGAAAAAATTGGAAGTTGTATATTTATGTCTGACCTATATTTATTTAAAATATTTTTTTAAAATTTATCTTTGTTGTTGAGATATTACCCCTTAATCATGACTGACTGTCAACATATTGAAAACTTGCTTACCGTGAGATTTGGTCATTTGTTTTGGTGACTTTATAGACTAAATTAGACAATTAGTAAAACAAAAAAAAAATGTTCTCTTATGTGTTTTGTAAACTCTGGTAAATCAGTTTTGCAATTTGAATTGTATAATGTGAGATATATCCAAGAATGTAAGACCTACAAAGACTGAGATGACATTGAAATAGGGAAAAATTAAAAAATTCACCATATTTTCCATGTCTTATATTGACCTGAAATTTTAATATGTTGTATCGTTATGTGTCTATTTTATTTGCAAAAAAGAATCAATTGGATAAGTATATCGTGAGTTATTACTATGAGAGTATAGCAAGGTCAGACTGTCATATAAGAAAAATATGCATAAACAATAGGTCCACTTGCATAGATCATGCCATAGTTGCATACCAAGCATTCATAATCATTTCGACATGCTTGTACTGATATATGTCTCAAATGTTAGGATCTAAACACTTTGAGGAAGCCCTAAAGAGAGAGTGAAACCTATCATAAAGGTTGGTTACATCAAAAGGTGATAATTAGATTCTAATGTGTATATGTGATAATTTTATGATATGATTATGTTCTATTACATGTATATGTGATTGAATTATCACATTTTACATGTGAATACAAGTCAAGTGAGAATTATATGCTCTTAATGATTACTTGGTATACCATTATGAATGAACACTTGCATATATAACTAAAAGGATGTTGTGATTGGCTTTTCAAACACTTGCAAATCATTAGGAAAAATGACCAATATGTCCTATTGGCATATGTTATTGATAAAATGATTCACTTGTTATATGCTAGCCAGCAAAATCAAATGTCACTTAAATTACATGAATTACCAGGAGTAGTGTTTGCCTTGCAAGGTCACAAAAAGAAAATCAATCTATTGAATTTGCACTTACGTAGTCAATTCTTATACTTGTAATGTATCATAATGATATTTGATTGTTAGTTATGCCATAAGAATCTTATTATTATTTTTATTCATTGAGTTGTGACTCACCAAATCACAATTGTGTTTTTCAAATATTTAAGCATAGGGTTTGGATACTTTGGTGCATATAGACACATAGACCACAGGTCTGCTGAATTTCAACTCTTTCTCTCTCTCCTTGTGTCATGTACATATATCTAAATAAGAAGTAGTTTATGGTCACTAGCCTTGAACGTTAGTTAACATATATGTACAATAAATATGTATTGGATTGTGTATGTATGATGAATCAACCTTTATGCATATGTCATTTTGGACATGAATGCAATGATTAGGAAATGAAAATGGTTGTTACAATTTTTGGTATTATAGCAAGGATATGTTCCATTGGACGTACATATGAACATGACATGACTTTTGCACTATCATATGACATAGCCTTATATGTCTATAGGGCTTTAGTAAAGGGTAGTCATGTTAGTACCCATGACTCACCGAGGAGAAAGGAATCAGCCGATTTGCATTCCATAAAAGCATCATGCCAACCATTAAGAGATCAACCTACTGACAGAGTTAGATCTCCTATACATTCTCATGCACAACACACTTCTCATGGGCAACCACAACATAGAATTGGTAAACCAACAGTGCAGGGTCCAAAAATTCAAAAAGAAAGAAGGTATGACAAATTAAGAAAATAGGGTGCAGTTGACTTCAATGGTACCACAGATCCATCAATGGCCAAGAAATGGCTGAAAAGAACATAGAGAATTTTGAATTTGATGAAATGCATACCAAAAGAAAAATTTGATTATGTAGTGTCACTATTACAAGGGGATGCATATGATTAGGGGAAACCATTCTAGGGAGTGATGTCCAACCTCTAATGCTAACATGGGATAATTTTCTTCTTGAGTTCAACAACAATTACATGCCAAAAGTGTACAAAGATGATAAAAGAAGGGAATTTCTAAAGCTAAAGTAGGGGGAGATGACTATAGTCAAGTATGAGGTAAAATTTAATCAATTATCTCATTATGCATCCTTCATTGTGGCCATTGACAAAGATAAATGTTGAAAGTTTAAAGAGGGATTGACATATAAGATAAGAAGTAAGATCATAATTGCAGATCTTGAAAGTGATACTAAGCTAAAAGTTGCTGCAACCAGGGTGGAAAGATTAGAAAAGAAAGGATAAAGCAGTTATCAATTAAGATCTAATCAGATAAAGGGAATTGTTTTAACTGGTCCCACAAGTAAGGAAGACTCTGGCTTAGCTCATTCACTCCTAAATAAGGAGGCCTATTGAGTTTGTGGGAGATTTTAATAGAAAGAAAGGTAAATGTGGAGATTATATGTCATCACAGTCCAATGTTAGAGGTGGTTACTCTAGCTATAAAGGCAAAGAATTAGGAGTTTCATCATATGCAGGCAAAGGTCAAGGCCAAGTTATCCAACAATGACCCTCTTGTGTACATTATAACAGGCAACATATGGGTGAATA
Source organism: Omphalea diandra (assembly GCA_949677035.1). Lineage (NCBI taxonomy): Eukaryota > Viridiplantae > Streptophyta > Magnoliopsida > Malpighiales > Euphorbiaceae > Omphalea > Omphalea diandra. The sequence continues at coordinate 10,604 of CATIWR010122274.1, read as the reverse complement.
TAGAAAATGGACTGGTGGGTGCTAATTTTATGGGTCTTTTGATCATATGATTAAACATTATCCTAAAAGATTTAGAATGTTAGAGGGAAGTAGAGGCATAACTACATCAGAGTGCATAGTTAAAGTTTCAAAAGAAAATGGAGTTGGGGTATCATTTGGCAGGGGTAGAGGCAAAGGTAGAACAACTGTAATTGGCTAAGATATGAACATATCAGAAGGTCAGAGTTCTAGACCCTTGACACAGGCTAAAGTTTTGCCATGACTAGGCAAGAAGCTATTTCTCTCCATAAGTAATAATTGGAAAACTTTTTCTCCATGATTTAAAAGTTGATGCATTAATTGATCCTAGCTCTACACATTCATTCATTTCATTGAACATGGCATCATAATTGTGTAGTAAGCTTCAACCTTTAGGTTTTAATCTATGTGTTAGTACTTCTTTTAGAGCTATGATGACTGTGGATAAGGTATGTTATAATTGTATGATTCACATTTATGATGTTGAGTTGAATGTTGATCTAGTACTATTGCCACTCTTTGAATTTGATGTGATATTGGGTATGGACTGTTTGTCCAAATATCATGCAATAGTGAATTATTTTACTAAGGAAGTTGTTTTGGAATCTTGAATCGTACAAGGGTTGTGTTTTAAGGGGAAAGACAAATTGTACTCGTGTGTCTAGTTTATGCTTTTAAGGCTTTTTCGCAGGATTAAAAGTGGTTATGAGGCTTATTTGGCAGATGTGGTAGACACAACGTTCACAAATTAATTACTTGTGAATATTTTCATGGTAAATGGGTTTTCAGATGTGTTCTTAGCTGACTTACCTAGCTTGCTACCTGATAGGGAGATATAATTCACAATTGATTTAGTCCCACACCGATATCTATTCCACCTTATAGGATCGCTCCAGCTGAGTTGGGAGAATTAAAGACCCAATTGCAGGAACTACTTGAAAACGGATGCATTAGACCTAGTGTGTCACCTTAGGATGCTCCAATATTATTTATTAAAAGAAAGATGGGACAATGAGGCTATGTATTGATTACAAGCAGTTAAATCAAGTTACTATGAAAAATTAGTATCCTTTGCCGAGGATAAATGATATGTTTGATTAGTTACAAGGAGCGCGAGTGTTTTCTAAAATTGACCTAAATTCAATATATTTTTAGCTCAAAATTTCAAACCCACTAAAGACAGCTTTTCAAACCAAACATAGGCATTATGAATTTTTAGTGATGCCATTTTGTATGAGTAATACACCATATGCATTTATGGCTCTTATTTACAAATTGCTCTATCCTTACTTAGACAAATTTGTAATTGTGTTAATTTAATGACATACTTGTATATTCAAGGAGTAAAGAGGAGCATGAACAACATTTAATGATTGTGTTGAAATTTTTGAGAGAAAAATAACTATTTGCTAAATTAAGCAAGTGCAAGTTCTGGATTGACTATATGGTTTTTTTATGACATATAGTTTCTGAAAAGGCATAGAGGTGGATCCAAATGAAATTAAAGCAATAGGAAAATGGGAAACCCTAAAAAATGTTACAAACGTCTGAAGTTTCTTAAGACTAGTTGTGTATTATCATCGATTTATTAAAAAGTTTTCACTTATAGCTGCTCCTTTGACTAAGTTACTTAAGAAAAATGTAGCATTTCAATGGTCTAAAGCATGTTAGGAGAGTTTTGATGAATTAAAAGATAGATTGACATCTGTTATAGTGTTAGCCATTCCTACCGATAATGGAGGATTTTTAGTATACAGTGATGTCTCTCATCAAGGTTTGGGATGTGTTTTAATGTAGCATGGTAAGGTAATTGAATATGCATTCAGACAACTGAAGCCTTATGAATTATCTTACCCAGTACATGACTTAGAACTTATTGTCGTTATGTTTGCTTTGAAAATATGGAGACATTAATTATGTGGAGAAACTTTTCAAATATTTACATATCACAAGAGCTTGAAGTATTTGATGAGCCAAAAAGAATTAAACATGAGATAGAGGTGGTGGTTAGAACTGCCAAAAGATTATGATTAGACCATTGAGTATGAAATCAAGAAGCAGTGTAGCTCATTTACAGGTATTTTCATTATCTTATTTAGTTCAATTACGAGCTATGAATAGGGAACTAAACATATAAAAGAATGGGGAAATGATTGCTACTTTTCAAGTGAGACCAATGTTGCATGATTGAATTAAAGAAGCACAGGGCAAGGATCCAAAGTTATATAGAATGATTGAAATGGTAAAACATGAGAGACATGGTGATTTTGATATTCAAAATGATGCCTTGATGTTGGGCTCTCATATTTGTGCATCAAATGTTGATAACTTGCGAAGTGAAATCCTAAAAGAAGCACATAATGCTCTATCCAAGAATGACGAAAATGTATAATACCCTGTGATCTCAATTTTTATGGCCTAAAATGAAGAAAGATGTAGCAGCCTATGTTTCAATATGTTTTACTTGTCTGCAAATCAAAACTAAACATCAAGCACCAGCTAAAAAATTGAAACCATTGACGATTCCAGTATGAAAATGGGAAAGAATAACCATGGACTTTGTTTATGGGTTGTCGAGAACTTTGAAGAAGAATGATGCCATATGGGTGATCATTGATAGAATAACTAAGTCAGCTCACTTATTGCCTATTCGATGGGATAGTTTACATAAGCACTTAGCTAAGAAATATATAGATGACATTGTCATATTACATGGTATTCCAATGTCCATTGTATCAGATAGACATCCATAATTTATATCTTAAATTTGGGTTAGTTTGCAACAGGCTTTGTATATCAAGTTGTGTTTCAGTATTGCTTTTTCATCCTCATATAGATGGGCAATCAGAAAGGACAATTCAAACACCTAAAGACATGTTTTGAGCTTGTGTGATAGAGTTCAAAGGTGCATGGGATGAATATATTGCCTTAATTGAATTTGTTTATAATAATCTTTATCATAGCAGTATACAAATGGCACCATATGAAGCATCGTATTGAAGAAAATGTTAAAGTCCTATCTATTGGGATGAAGAAGAGATGCATGTTTTAGAAGGGCTAGAACTAGTGCAAGACACTGTGGACAACGTGAAGGTAATCACAAACAAACTTAAAGCAGCACAAGAGAGGCAACGGAGCTATGCAAACCAACATAGAAGAGAAATGGAATATGAGGTGGGACACAAAGTGTTCCTTTGAGTTTCATCACAAAAAGAATAATTTGATTTGGTAAAAAGGGGAAACTAAGTCCATGACACATAAGACCATATGAGATCCTAAAAAGAATCAGTCTTGAGGCTTACAGGCTAGCACTACCACTAGTGATGGCTCATATTCATGATGTATTCCATGTGAGTATGTTCATAAAGTATTAGCCTAATCCTACTCATATACTTAAGGATCTAGTAATAACAATTATAGATGATGTAAGTTACATTGAAGAACTAGTGAAAATCATTAGTTACAAGACAAAACAGTTACCAAATCAAGAAATCCCTTTAGTTAAGGTGTTATAGATAAACTACTCACAAGAAAAGCTACATGGGAAACTGATGAGAACATTAAATGATAATATCCACATTTGTTTACAGGTATTAAATTTAAAGGATGAAATTCTTTATAAGAGGAGAGGAAATGTAACATCCATATCCTCATTCATTAACATTATCACATGAACATATTCATTGCATAAATGATTTGAAATGCCACATAAACATATGCATTGGATAAATGATCATTTATATATGTGAATTAGATAAGCACGATGATGACACTTGCATAATTATATTTGGGACACTTGAACATATATGTAATGTTTGTATAGTTGTATGGAAAATTATCTTTTGTTGTGTGCATGATATAACATCATAAATAATGGCATTTTAAATCTTATTTAAAAGTATAAGGAGCATATAGAGATTAGGAGATGGATGGACGTGATGAAAGAGTGAAGAAGAGGGACTAAAAGAGGAATATTGAATTCCCAACCAATGGTAGTGGGACACCATGATTTTGTCTTATTAGGGTAGGTATACAAATTAAAATTTTCATGTTTTAGGTTTATATTTCAGAGGAAAATTGTGAGGGAGTACAAAAAAATAGAAAGGAAGAAAGGAGGAAGAATAAGAAAAATAAGAATGAGGAGGAGAACAGTGACTAACTTAGGGGAAAGCCTAAGCTTTTCTAATTTTAGATAAAGAGGTAAGTGATTTTATCTTCTTCCCATATGAAATTCCTCCCTTATAACATGTTAAACATGTTTGATTAGGAAGAATTATTGAGTAATTTGATGTAGAGCTCATGTATGGAGTTTGAATCTCAAAAGAAACAAAAACTGATTATGTTCATTTTATTGTTAAAGCAGATTTTAAACCCATGATTTCATAACCCTGGAAGAGAAATTAAAGAAAGTGTAAAATATTAAAGTTGTATCTTCATGCCCCATCTTAATGTTTATAAAATAGTTTTTCTTAATTTGGTGTGTGTGAGGAGATATAGCTCCCTTATTATGGGTGGTTGACAACCAACCGAAATCTCCTCAATCTTTCTATTTTCATATATTTTAATGACTTTATGTGCTAATTTAGACAAAGTGAAAAACATGAAATTTGTAGGGTTATATCCTCTCTAAAAACCTATAAAGCAATTTTTCTTAATTTGCTATGTGGAAAGAGATATGGCTCATTGATTGTGATTGACCCTGAACCTGATGTAACTTCATCAGTCTTTTAATTCTGTTTTCCAAGAATTTGATGGCAATAGAATCTAAATTTGATGATATGAAAAACATGAAAGTTGTATATTTATGTTTGATCTACATTCTTGTAAAATATTTTTGGCAAATTATCTTAGTTGTTGAGATATTGTCCTTGTACCATGACTAATTGTCAACATGTTGAAAACCTGCTCATCTTGAGATTGGTTATTTGGTTTTTTGACTTTATATATTGAATTAGACAAATGAGTAAAACATAAAAAAAATGATCCTTTATTTGTTATGTAACTTTTAGTATATTAGTTTTGCAATTTGATTTGTACAATTTGAGATATACTAAAGATTGTAAGACCTACTCAGACTGAGATGACATTAAAATAGGGCAAAATTCAAAAATTCACCACATTTTCTATATGTCTTATATTGACTTGAAATTTGAATATTTTGTATCATTTTGTTTATAGTTTATTTAAAAAAAGAATCAAGTCATTTGGATAAGTATATGTAGAGTTATTACTATGAGAGTATAGCAAGGTTAGGCTAATATATAAGGAAAATATGCACAAATGCTAGGTTCACTTGCATGGATCATGCCATAGTTGCATACCAAACATTCATAATCATTTTTGACATACTTGTAGCCATTTATGTATCAAATGCTAGGATCTCAACACTTTTGGGGAAGTCCTAGAGAGAGAACCAAACCTACCATAAAGGTTAGTCACATCAAAAGGTGAGTAAAAACTATAATTAAATTCTAATGTGTATGTGTAATAATTTTATGATACAATTATGTTCTATTACATGTATATGTGATTGAATTGTTACATTTTACATGTGAATACAAATCAAGTGAGAATTATATACTCTTAATGATTGCTTGGTATACCATTGTGAATGAACACTTGCATATGGAACTAAAAGAATATTGTGACCAGCTTGTTGAACACTTACAAATTGCTTGGAAAAAGGACTAATATGTCCTATTAGCACATATTATTAATCAAATGATTCACTTATTATATGTTAGCTAGCAAAATCAAATATCACTTGAATTAAATGAATTCTCAGAAGCAGTGTTTGCCTTGCAAGGTCAAAACTAATAAAATAATCTATTGCATTTGCACTTGCATACTCAATTCTTATACTCGTCATGTATCTTTATGATATTTGATTATTGGTTGTGCAATAAGAATGTGATTATTATTTTCATTCATTGAGTTATAACTCACTAAATCGTAATTATGTTTTTTAGATACTCAAGCAAAGGGTTTGGATACTTTGGTGCATAGAGTTTTGCATAGGGACAAATGAAACACAAGTCATCAGCTGAATTCCAACTCTCTCTCTCTCCTTATTTCATGTACATATATCTAGATAGGAACTAATTTATGGTCACTAGCCTTAAACATTAGTTAACATATATATACATTAAATACGTGTTGGATTGTGTTTGTACGATGAATCAACCTTTATGCATATGTAATTTTGGACATGAATTCCATGATTATTAAATGAAAATGGTCATTACAATAGATTTTTTCTAAGGCTTGTCCTTAGGCTCAGCTATTGTCTCTGATTCTATTAGGGTAGTTGGTGTTCTAGGTTGCAAGTTGAGTTCTTTAACTATCCAATCTAGGGTTTGGTTGACAACCTTCATATCCTTTTGAAGTCTATGAACCTTTTGATGAAGGGAGATAGTGGGGGATTCAACCTTTTAAACTGAATTTTTAATTATGGCAAGTTAGTCACGGGCCTTCTTCTCAAATTTTGTGAGAGCAGTAGCATGAGGAGTAAAAGCACTTGTACTTGTCTCTTCCACAGTAGTAATGCATGCTTGAATGGCTTCCTCAATTTCATCATCATCTAGGTCTAGCCCAAGGGCTTCTCTTTCCTTTAGAATTTTATTTATCAGACCTGCGTTGAGCCTTTGAAGAATCCCAATACTTAGCAACATCTTTTCACTAATAGACTCATTGTGTGGTAGTTTCTACAACACAATGTTCCTTGTTTCAAGTTCCTCTTCAATTAAGGGTATGGCCTTGACAAACTTTGATGTAATGCCTCATCACAAACTCATTTGCCTTTTCTACTTGACTGTCAATTCTTTATACCAAGAATAGTGGAGTGATTATCCTTTGTTTATTCTTCATGTCCTAAAGATAAAAGAGGTCTGTGATGGTGCAATTATCGTTTGATTGCACTATACCATTGATGTTCCAAGTTATAAATTAATGTGCGATCCTCAAGGCTTGGCTTTTAATCTTTGATCACTTGATATTACTACTATTGTAGTTGCTTTTCCCATCTGTTATGGATTTTCCAGAATTGATTCACATCCACTTTGAAAGCGAGGGAATGCTCTGTTATTCTAGTTGTATAAGTATTAAGACATTTAGCCAACTCACTTGGCCTTAGAATGTATTTCTTCTTAAAGAATTTGAAGTTGATGGTTCCCTATTGTGCGTGTGCATGACAATCTTCTCCTATAACCTCTATAGTAGTCAAAAATTAATTATCAGTTCCAGATATGAGGGCTCTTTGATGTGACAAAAAAGATCCCACCTTATCCATGTCATTAGCCCATCTACTTCCTTTGCCAAACCATACATTTGAATATCCATCCACTCAAAGAATTTGCCACTCCCTAGATGTCTCTTGAGAAATTTTAAAGCCAATTCTTTTTCCATGTAAGTCATGAGATGGAATTTTTGGACAATGAGTGGAGGTTGCTCTATTTCTGTCTCTTTTCCCTTCCTCCTTGATTTTTGAATTGCCTTGGCCTTTTTTAAGGATTGAGGAGAAGATGAAGGTTCACTAGACCTTTTAAAAAAGCAAAGGTAAGGCATGTTTCAAAGTATGAAGGGTTTTTTAAAGCTATTGAGCAATCATCGAGGTTGGGTTTCCTTTAGTTTCTAAACTATAGTATGAGGGTTAAGGGTTTTTCTTGGCAAGTTGTTTATAACTTTGGTTATTTCACTTTTGAGTGCCATTGGGTTTATTGTTTGATGAATGTTGCAAGTGACAAACACAAAAAATAACAAAGAGATATAGTGAGAGAGAAAGAGTAAAAGCACAAAGAAAGCTAAAGTAAAATAACTTAGGGTTTTTGGGTATATATAGGAGTTTGAAAAGGTCCCTGTTTCTTTAAAAAATATGACCATTAAGAGTGTTCAACAACTGTTGTGAATGAAACAATGGCTAATAGACATGACCATTAGCTAAATCAAGCATGTGTTCTTCATTCAATGATTGTTATTGCTCACAATGCCTATTGGGTGAAGAAAAATGGTTGTTTGAAATGTACAATGATCATAGGGGTATACAAAAACATAGGTTCCAAATTATGTAATAACCAATTTCATATTTGCTATGATACCAATAACTGTAATAATCGTGTTCATTACAAAACTCATACTATTCATGTCCATAATCTGTAATGCTACAATCGGTACCTATCAGAGCACTCAACATCCAGGATTTGCCCGTCGACCCCGCGATGTCATACACATCGGGATTTGCACGTATGCCCTGTGTATGCTTGAGCCCTCCTTGATACCAAAACTGTAACATCTAAATTCATTTGTCAAACCAATAATTGTGATACCCATTGTTCTCATTTGTAAATTAGCTTTGATACCACAAATTGTAATGTCATAACGTGGCTACAGTTGGTACCTATCATAGCACTCAACATCCGGGATCTGCCTGTCGGCCTTGCGATGTCATACACGCCGGGATTTGCACGTCTTCCCCGCGTGTGCTTGAACCCTCTGATACCACCAATTGTAACTATCATCTTTAGTTACAAATCATGGCATTTCACATTCGAAAATGCATACACATTAAGGTTTATTCATCATACATATATAATCTCATATGTATTTAATGTACACATATGTTAACTAATGTCAGGACCAGTGACCAAAACTAGTTCCTATCAAATTTATGTACATGTCGCAAGGAGAGAGAGTTGGAATTCAGCCGATGACCTGTGTTCCATGTGTCTCTATCCAAAACTTTATGTACCAAAGTGTCCAAAGTCTATGCTTCAGTATCTGAAAAATAATTGCTATTTGGTGAGTCGCGACTCAGTGGATAAAAATAATAATCAAATTCTCATGGCATAATCTATAATCAAAGATCATCAAGATACATTGCAAGTATAACAATTGACTATGCATGTCCAAATGCAATAGATTTCTTTTTGTCATGACCGAGCAAGGCAAACATTGCTCCTGGGATATTCATGTGATTTATGTAACATATGATTTGGGAGCTATTGGTCCATCTTCGTGTAATTTACAAGTGTTTGACAAGTAGGTCACAACTCCCCTTTTAGTTTCATATGCAAGTGCTTATTCACAAATGATATGCCAAGTAATCGTTAAGAGCATTTAATTCTCACTTGGCCTGTATTCCCATGTAACATGTAACAATTCAATCATATATACACGTAATATAACATAATCATATTATTCCCATGTAACATGTAACAATTCAATCATTCTCACTTGACTTATATTTTCACGTAATATGTAACAATTCAATCATATATATATATGTAATAGAACATAATCATATCATACAACTATTACATACACCCATTGAATCCAATTATGGTTTTTACTCACACACATTGAATCCAATTATTGTTTCTACTCACCTTTTAATGTTACCGACCTTTACGGTAGGTTTGGTTCTCTCTCTCTAAGACTTCCTCAAAGTGTTGAGATCCTATAATTTGATACATACATGGTTACAAGTATGCCAAAATGATTATGAATGTTTGGTGCATGATCCATGCAAGTGGACCTAGTGTTTATACATATTTTCCTTATATGGCAGCCTGAGCTTGCTATACGGTCATAGCAATAACTCCTGATATACTTATCCAAATGACTTGATTCTTTTTTTCAAACAAACTAGACATATAATGGGACAAAATATTCAAATGTCAGGCTTATATCAGATACACATAAAATGTGGTGAATTTTTAAGTTCTGCCCTGTTACAATGTCATCTCAGTCTGAGTAGGTCTTACATTCTTGGGCATATCTCAAATTGTACCAGTCCAATTGGAATAATATTCCACAAGAAGTTACATAACATACAAATGAAAATTTTTAATGTTTTACTCATTCTCCAGTTCAGCTTATAAGGTCACCAAAATAAAAGACAAATCTTGGGTCAAGTAGGTTCATAACATGTTGACAACTAGTCATAATAAGGGGACAATATCTCAGCAATCATGCTGAATTTGGCAACAATATTTCACTTGTATTTAGATTAGACGTAAATATACAACTTTCAAGTTTGGACCATCATCAAATTTTGAGTCTATGGTCATCAAATTCTTGGAAAACTGAATTAAAAGAAAGGTGGTGTGTCATCCGGGTGCAGAGTCAGTCCCAATCAATGAGCCATATCTCTTTCCACATAGCAAAATAATCAAAAATGGTTTACAGATGTTTAGAGAGGAAATAAACCTACAAATTTCATGTTTTTTACTCTGTCAAAATCAGAATATAAAGTCATCAAAATATAACAAAATAGAAGACTGAGATCATCTCAGTTCGTTTTTGAAACAGTCCTGATGAAGGAGCTAGATCTCTTCACACACATAGAATCAAGTAAAACTGTTTCATATGAATTCATATGAGACATAACGCTACAACTTTCATTTTTTTCAGTTTCCCCAATTCCTCTTCTAGGGTTATGAAATTGTGGGTGAAAAATTCTGCTCTAATAGCAAAATCAACATAATCAGCTCTTATTCTCTTGGATTACAACCTCCATCCAAGAGCTCTACCGCAATTACTCCATAATTCTCACTAACCATGCATGATTAACATGTCATGAGAGGTTAATT